>BCLG01002021.1:63771-80717 GCA_001602295.1 Zoysia matrella
TGGTCAAAAGAATACTCAAGCAAATTGCTATGAGAAGCATTGGAAATTTTGTGATTCAGGCATGACAAAAAAGGGTGAAAGTAGAAATGCAGAATACAAGACTTGTGCTACATTATTCATAACCTTTGGAGATTTCACTATTAAACGTGCACGATCCAATACATTGTTCCATGCTACACATGAAAAGATTAAAAAAAAAGGAGTGCAACAAAATTAGACAGATGCTATCCAAAGAATGAATAGTTTCGGGTGTTCTGATAATGCTAAATAATTGAAGATGTCATCCACCTGACTACCAACTGATAAATTAATACCAAGTTTTGAGGTTATCTTTAAGGGAAAAAAAAGGAGATATGACCGACCTTTTTGATTCAGCAAGTAATGCACGCTGCTCAGGCATTTGACCAGCATCAGCTCTTCTGTCATCTGGAGCATAGCTGCATCACAATCACCACAACAATCTCTAAATATTGTAAAAAATAGTTAAATAGCAAAGCAGATTAGCACAAGTTTATCACTACATTAGGCAATAAAAGTAAATTACTTGTATAAAATGGGCAACAGAATAAGGGAAAAAGAAGATACAAAGACTGCTTGAGGGTTACCTAAGTAACCTAATTACCTGGGGGTTTCCTCTGAAAAATATTAAGCACTGAAAAGTCTCTCCATGCACAAAAGGGAAATTTTGCATAGTTACTAGAGTTGCTATGCTAAAGACTATAGTCAGTAATGGATAAGGATGATTCCCTATACAATGCTACAATACCTAGTCAAAGAAGAGCCAGATTCCCTATGCAAGGCTACAATATCTAGTTAAAAAAGAGCCATCAACAAATCAGGCAACATTCTTAGAAGAGGTTTCTCATGAGTAATGGTGAATACTTTGCCACAGACATTGGATGGTATTCTCAGCTCATAGTTGACCTGCCCTACTCCAAATGATTCACATTCATAACAGCAGCTGACTATTCAAATTTGTATTTCCCTTTTTACAATGATGGGGCAACGCAATCCAGATCTGGGTAGATTGTGCATGCATATTCTAAGTACATGCTAATGCAGCATGCCAGCATAACTTATAAGATTGGGTAGCCATGTGTCTATGTTTCAAACTGAAGGCATGTAACATTAAGAGTATGCAACACATCGGACGAAACATTAGATGAAATAACAAACTCATCTAGAAGATAATAAAATATTACCTTGTCTTAGCACTCTGGGGACTGGGAACTACTGGCCTATAAGCTGTCTCCCTCCGAATAGCAAGACTCTGAAGTTTCCTAAACTCCTCCATTGTCGCAGCAAAATCTTTGGCAAGCTTCATATCAGCCACTCTCTTATCCGCCTGTATGTAAAACCCAAATCCCTGAGCACATTAACAGCTAACAACGCATACATGTATAACTAGAACCAATTATGATTGGAATTCAATACAACTTCTAAGAGCCTCACGCAAGCTAATTATGACAGGAACCAAACTGAAGTGACCATATGTGTTAGGAATCGCTACTGACACTAGTGTCGACGCTCTTGTCTGCTTCAGTGGCTCTCCTAAGCTTATCTTTTGCATCCTTTGCTAATTGAAGAATGTTCTGACTAGTCTTCTGTCTGCAAGGAAATCAAACGCCAAGTGCCTTAGACAGGGACATCACTATGAGAAGAAGAAGCCAACATGCTATTAAGGAATGGGCTATCGGCTGGCAAGTAGGATAATTGCTCCAAACATGAATCGGGTAGAGTTAAACTGCGACTAATTATATGCTACATGGGTTTATGCTGAATTAGTAAAGTAAGCTGATAGGAGGGCGAGGAGAGACAGTTGATCACGAAGGGTGGTGGTATCCTTGGGCGTGCCGAGCGAGTTGAGGAGGCGGCGGTAGGAGGCCACCGAGGTGGTGATCTGGAAGACGAGCGCGCGGGCGTCGTCGGGACCCCTCGCCTTCCTGCCGGTCCGGGGCGCCCTGGGCGCCCCCGCCTCCAGATCCGCGAAGCTCATCGCCGCTTAATCGACAGCAGCTGCTCGTCGGAGGCTGGTGATGGAGGAGCAGGAAGGGAGTAGCGGGGAATAGGCCAGGGCAAGTTTCGTCGCCGTCGGCATCGGCCACGCGGGACGGCCGGACGGGAGTTGTCGATTCGGCTGGATCAGGCTGTTGCTACAGGTGGAGAGGTGAGGTGGCGGTGGGGCGCCACCACTAATCATTTTAATCAGAGGAACGCAGGCCGAGGGCGGCGGCGGGTGGGCCGAGGGCTCGGCCCGCAGGCTCGACCGACGGACGCCGAGAATTTGGGGCCCAAACAGCGTGGTGGGGTTCGACCGCCCCTTCGTCGCGGGCCACGGACGGGTAGCATCGTACCGAAAAGGCGAGGGAGGCCGAGATGGGCCGAGAGTCGAGCCAGAACTGTTGCGGCTTAAGATTGGGCCAGGCCTACTGCAGTTCACTGTTTGGAGACACTATTATTTTTTTTTCGCTATGGGTACTGTGTATTTTTTCTTGTCTGGTACTCCACTCAGCAGTGAAACTTTTCTCTCTTTTTTTCGAAAGATAAGGCTCTTTATTACAAGTCCTCCCATTTTTTTTTAAGTCTGATAGGCCTCAACTCTCAAGATATAACTAACAATCGCAAAGCAAAAAAAAAGGTGCTTGTTGTCTGTCACTGCATAAAGCATCATGGTTCTTTATCCCGCCGAAAAGGCATTCCAAGCGTAACGGACGCCGTTTGTTTAGGTTCCTTTTGGAACGCAGGAATTTTATAAAAATTTTACAGAAATTTTACAGCAACCAGTTTAATTTCATAGAAAAAAAACATGAAAACAAGAATGAATCCCGCGTTCCAAACCGGCCTTAAAGATGCTTTGCTTTGCCGATAGATAACCCACAAACATGCATAAGCTTTTGCACATGATGTTTCTTTTATCAGGGCTCGTGCAGCCGTGAGCTAAACGAAGGCATGACATGTCGTAGTGGAACATCTCGTCGTCCCAACATCGTGAATAGAATAAAGTAGATTTATTCACACCCATCTCATATAGTCAACTGCATCCAGAACCGTCGGATGAATAAATCAACGGATAAAATAAATCTTTTAATTTTTTTTCAAACAGTGTACCTTACTTACTTACAGTTTTACACGTCATTTGTTCAATTAGCATCACTCATGTCTTCTCACCTCAAATAACATTTATCCGTGAATAGACAACCACTCCCAACCTGCTCCCATCCCTCCTTGATCGAGGCGGCCTCCGGTCCATGGTCCTCGGACCACCCCGTGGACGTAGACCACGGTTTCTGGTATGAAATTCGCCCGAGAGGATAAGCAGTCGACTAAAAAAAAGACACAACGTCCTGCCGAACAACTCGCCCCGCCTCCGTCCGCTTCAATAGGCAGTCCGTGTCGAACTGCGGCTTCGGTTACAAGGCGGCCGCGTGATTAGACGGTCAACGAATTGCAGGCGCCTGGCTGCAAGCAAGTGCGATCAGCCGTTCGTGCAACGGCACTCATTCCATTGCTCTCGCTTCTCAAGTGGTCGAGTGCGAAGTGCGAACGAGTCTTTTCGTCAAGAGGATGAGACGACCAGCGCCAGCCACGGAAAGCCGGTGCGGCAGGACGGGAGCCTAGGAGGCGCCAAATGCGCGGGTGGATCACGGCAACAGCGCTGCCGCCACTTCGTCCCCACTTGGCGCTGAGCCGCACGCGCATTTCCGAAACAAGCCAAGTCCAACGTGGGAATCGGCGGCCGCAGAGCAGAGGAGCCGCACGCTCGGGGGAACGAAGTACGTCTCCGCCGTGGCAAGGCGGACCCAGCAAGTCCCGAACCGCCGGAAATGGAACCGAAGCCGACGTCCCCGTCGAGCTGCCCCCCAGCGGACGCAAAGACCAGACCACGACCAAAAAAGCAATGGCTGAAATACCAAACCATCCTCCTCCTTCCGCTTCAAAAAAAAAAAGGGGGGGGGGGATCCTCCTCGTTCAACCGCACCTTCTACTCCTATTTTCGAGCACAATGTAGCTGAACTAGCACGAAGTGGACGAGCCCATGTGATCTGTTCAGCATCCAAGTGGTATCTGCCTGTCGCTCTCCCCTTTCCTATTCTATAATTTTCCACGAGCCCACTAACCCTGTCGATTCAACGCGCGCAGATCTTCTTCAAGGTGCGCGCCGCCTATCGGTGACCCGCTCGTGGAAATTCGCTCGCTTATAAGCCCCTTGTCGTCGCTCCGATAGCGCGTTGGGTTAGCTCCGCTTCCGCGCGCTTCCAAGGAGGAGAGTGGCCACGGGCGCAATCGTTAGTCGACTAGGCGTGGAGGTTCGGCTGCGGGAGATGGAGAAGGGGATGAGCAAAGAACCGTCCTGCCGCGCCGCCGTCTGTGGCATCGTCGCGCTCCTCAGCGCCGCCGCCTTTTCATGCTCCCTCGTCGCTGAATTCCGCAAAGTCAAGGTGCGGATCGTTCTCCGCCGCCGCCCTCGTCGTCCTGCGATTCCGCGAGAAACCCCCGGATTCCTGGATCTGACGAGCCTTTTGCGAATTTTGTCGGTGCGTGCGTGCAGGGGAAGGACATGAAGGTGGACGGCAGCCTCTGCTCGCTGCCGAGGAGCTCCGCCTTCGAGCTGGGCGTCGCGGCTATCGCGTTCCTCTTTGTGGCCCAGCTCGTAGGCACCAGCACGGCCGGCGTCGCCAAGACTAGGAAGAGCTCCGCCGCCAGAGGCCGCGTCGCGTTCGTGGGCCTCGTGGTCCTCTCCTGGTACGTAAATCATGCTACATGAAAATACGCGCGTTCTCAAAAAGACATGAAAACACGCGCCGCCTGCCAAGATACCGATACGGTACTGTCCTACTAGTTCGATCGAGGAGCGAACAGAATTGCTGACGAGGTTCCATGCACGGGCCGATGGATGCAGGGTGAGCTTCGCGGGGGCCGTGATCCTGCTAGCGACAGCGGCGAGCATGAACCGCGGGCAGCGGTACGGCCGCGGGTGGATGGACGGCGACTGCTACGTGGCGAGGAACGGCGTGTTCGGCGGCGCGGCCGCGCTGGTCGTCGTCACGGCGCTCATCACCCTCGGCCTCACCTTCGCCACCGAGCCGCCGCCGTCCTCGACGACCGCCACAGCGACGGCGCCCGCGACACGCACGGCCGCGAGCACAGCGATCCATATCGACGCAGAACAACCTGGCAGGCGATCGAAGCAATGACCGATGCAGGCTGGAACGGGGGCGGACCAAGCGGAGCTGGCTGGTGAGCGGCATCGTTCGTGCCGCAAAAGGCCGCGCCGCGTGGGGGCAGGGGCACCTTGGTGGGCTGGCTGGCCGGGCAACAGAAAGCCGCCGGATCGAAGCGGATGGGACCCGTGGCCGACGATGGATATACCGGTAGGTTGGATATTTACCAGCAGCCGGACAGCGGGACATACATTACTGTCCCATTACTGACAACGTTTTCTTAAACAAACCGTGTATAAGTTGGAAATTATGGCACCAAAGTCTTGAAAGATCCAGATTCGTCGATTCGACGTATTTTTGTGTTTGTTGTTGTTGCGGCGGGTTACAGTGCTGTACTGTTGTGCCCCAACTTGTTAGTGGCATGTTCGGGTTGGCGCTTTTTGCATAATTGCACTGGCTGGATCTCGATTCAGTGCTCTGTGCGCGGAATGACGAGGATCCAATCGGGAAGGAAGGATATTATTTTATGGATTAATTTGATATACATGTTACGATAAATTTTGTAATATTTGAAATATATCATTCGTACTCACATGACATTCGCTTACAGAGTTTTATTTATCATTAACACATCAATGACATATTTTAAAGTTGATAAAATTATAATAATATGTATCAAATTCACTTTTAATTTATCATCGTTACAGCATCTTTCCCATGGAGTGCTGGAATGTCTCGTTTGTGACGCCAGTCCTTTCCTTAATCGCGATAGTAAAAGGTGTTCTCAAGGATAGACTGACAGTAACGGACAGCCGATTCTTTCCGAAAGGACCGCATCAAATCGCGTTGGAACTTTCGAAAGGACCGTATCCTCCGGGGAAGGACTAAGGAGACGGCTTCAGGGCTTGTTTGAGAATCCTATTTTCCCTGGGGATTTCGGCCCATTCCCCAGGACGATTCGACCCGTGGTTTTTCTCCCGCGCAACCCGCCCAGGCTTTTGGATGTCGAACGGGTGAAACATCCCCGTGCCAGCCCACCCCTGTTCCCCTCTATTCCACGGGGTAGGAAAAAATATGGTCCCGACATGTGTTTTTTTTCCCGAACTCTCTCCGTCTCGCTCGCGAGGGTTCGCCGCCGCCGGGGCCTCTCGCTACCTTCGCCGCCGCCGGGGCTTCTCGCTACCTTCGTCGCTCCCCCAGCAGCCGTCGGCGTTCCCCGCCAGATATAGCGCGAGGTACGTGCGCTTCGCTCTTCCTCTTTCTTCTTCCCCTCGCCTCCGTTTCGTTTCATGATCCCCTGCGCGACCAGTCGGTGCCGGGTGTTTTCTCGGACGGGTTAGATCCCCATTTCGTTCAGCTCTACCGCTATTCGAATCCAGGAATAGGATACTACTCGCAAAAGGGGTAGTAATAAGAGTTCTCGAGGTTTGTTTGATTGCCATTCCAGCCGGGCGAGCACGGCCGCCGCTCCCTGCAGCATCCAAGGAGCCTGCTTTTGAACACCACGATTATTTTCTTAATCAAAACGAATGCGCGAGTTCCTTTTCGTTTTTATGCAATCGATTAGCTGTTCGTTTTGGGGAGGACGCCACAATTTCAGTGGTTCCAAAATTTTATTCTCATCTACTTAAAGTCAATTTTTTTTTGAGATGCAGAAAGCATTTAGATCGCGTACTTCAATCACTACGTGCTTACCTTATACTATCGCCCTAACTCTATATGTCAACAGCAAATACAGCCGCAACTTTAATCCTACTAATAATGGCTGTTAATTTCAATTGTGGTACATATACCCTGCGAGGTAACCTCATTCTTAGTTCAAATCAATTTTGTATGTCAAATATGCAGTACTAGTTGCTGGAGGGTTTTTAAACTTCTGTTGGTACAAATGAAGTTTTTAAACTCTGTTGGTACTTGGTACAAATGTTTAATGATATTGATAGTATGAGAGCACCAGAAATATGTTGAGATTTGACAGTACTGAATCTGAATGTCTAATGACGTTTTTTTTTTGCTCATTGTGTAGCATTGTTCTGCTCTGCCAAAGAACTTCTCCAGGATCCTTCGAGTTCTACTTCTCTGCTTGTTCTGGTCACCGTGATGAATGATGATGCACTGTAGCATGCACTTGCCTAGAACCATAACGTAGCTCTATGCTGTTTCTTGAATGTGGTATAGCGAAGAAATGAAATGTTGAGACACGAGTGAAGCGACGGATGCCCCTCTTCTGGACAATTGTGAATATTATCACTTCTGTGAACCTGTTGTTACCTTTGTGAACTTATCACTTCTGTGAACTGATTCGGAAAAGCCAATGTGGCATTGTTATGTGAACTTACTTCTGTGAACTGATTCGAAAAAGCCAATGTGGCATTGTTATGTGAACTTATTCGCACTAGTCCTATTCGGAATTATTATGTGAACATTATCATTTCTGTGACCATTAGAACTAGATTTATTACTTTTGAATTATTATGAGACCATTAGGATTTGGTGAAACTGGAAGCGGAGCATTGTTATTTTTTTTCTGAATTATTCTGTGACCATTTGAAATTTTCTTTTATCTATTTTTACTGAATTATTCCATGGCTGTTTGAATTTTTCTGATTTTTCAGAATTTTTACTGATTTAATATGTGACCATTTGATTTTTTCTGATTTTTTCCCGAATTTTTACTTACATGACCATTTGATTTTTTTGAATTTTTATTGAGTGTCCGGAGTTTTCATCCCTGATTCTCCTAAATACGTTGCCGGGAATTGAGTTGAGAGATGTGTAAATCCCCCTTGGGGGAGAGGATGCCAGACACAGGTGAAAATCCCCTTTGGGGTTGAATTCCACCTGGTTTTTGCTCCTCTCCGTCCAAAAGAGCCCTCAGAGATGCGATGCCGTAGTTGCCGTTACAGGTCGCGCACGTGGATAGGAGCTTAGCTCCACACACCTGCGCGCGCGACTCGACCCACCTCGCCCAGCCTCTTGCCTGTCTTCGGCAGCGCGGCGTCATCAGGGTCGCCGCTCTCTCTTGCCACGCTGCCTCTCCCGTTCGCCCTCGCCGCCTGTGCCTCCCACTTAGCTCTGGTGGCGCGGCATCGTCGGAGCCACCGCCCTCCCCTGTCGCCACAGCCCTCGAGAATGATACGAATTTTTATAGCCGGAGGTGGAGAAGAAAGAAAATTGAGATACAGATCTACGAGATAAGGATTCTTCGTAAGAAATTGGCCTATTTGAAGAAAAAAAGGCTGGGCGGAGAGAAGTTGGCTTTCACCTATGCGGATCGGAAGATTCTCGACGGAATTTTTGTCAGCTGGCCTTTACAACGGCAGTCTTGTTACATTTTGAGCCACAGAGTTTATCTTCCACAAAACAGAGAGAGATTGGCCTGCTACGAGCGGTCCACTTTCAACATGTTGCGTGGTACACCCTAGCGGGCCGCTACCTTGTGCCTCCTTCACCATCCCATGTGGCCGCGCCGCGGCCTGCGAGAGCACCCGAACCCTTGTTGGTTTCACGCACCTGCCAAACTCGTGAGCCTCTTCAGCAGATCCTACCAAGGGCCACATATGACGGCCATGAGCCATGATACCTATTTTTTGATCAACTGCAAAGTGGGCTGCGTGCTCAGCCCGTGACAGTTTGTGAGTGGGTGATGAGAACCCATGATGCTCTCTCTCACACACACATTAGTGAAGCAACGCCGATTAATCCGGAGGAGCGAAGCAAGTATATATTCTAACTTTGTTTAGCGGAAGGGGTCTAATAATACAATTCGTAAAAAAAGCTCGTTTTTCTCAACTCACTCAACTGTCTTGACAGATTTCCGACGGATAAGTCTATCCATACAGTGGCAAAACTGTTGACCAAGATTCTAGCCCTTCGTCTGGCCCCACGCATAAATAGCATCATCTCACCAAATCAGAGCGCGTTCATCAAGAGTCGTAGCATTCATGACAACTTCCTCTATGTCTGTAATCTGACGAGACGCTATCACAGAAACAAGACGCCAACTCTGCTCCTCAAGCTGGATATCACAAAAGCCTTTGACTCTGTGCGATGGGAATACCTGCCAAAACTCATGCAATGTTGAGGATTCCCGCTGAGATAGACAAACTGGATCACAGCTCTTCTGGCATCATCTTCCTCTACAGTCATGTTAAATGGCATCTCAACTGAACGCATTCATCATGGTAGGGGACTCAGACAAGGAGACCCCCTCTCGCCGCTTCTCTTTATCCTCGCAATAGACCCCCTTCAACGCCTCCTCAATATAGCGACAGATCAAGGCCTTCTCAGTAGGCTGCGAGGAAGGCAAGCCAGACTACATACTTCCATGTATGTCGATGATGCGGTAGTCTTCCTAAACCCAAACAAAGAGGATGTAAACAACCAAGCAATGATTCTTCAAAATTTCGGGGATGCCTCCGGACTTAACATAAGCTTCCTAAAGTCTTTGGTTGTGCCGATCAGCTATGATGGACTAGACCTAGATGACATCTTTGAAAACCTGCCGGCGCTCAGATCTAGTTTTTCTATCAAATATCTAGGCCTTCCGCTTTTGGTCTCTAGGTTGAGGCGAGTGGACTACCAACCTCTTATAGACAAAGCAGCTGCTCGACTCCTGAGCTGGAAAGGAAGAAATGTGTCCCTAGCAGGCCACGCGGCCCTGGTGAAATCAGTTTTATTGTCCTAACCGGTTTACTTCCTCACGTCTCTTAAGATTCTGAAGAAGGTCCTGGAAGACCTCGACAGGAAGAGGAAGAAATTCCTTTTGGCAGGCAATGAAGCTTTGACAGGTGATAAATGCAAGATAAACTGGTTACGCAGATGTATGCCAAAAAAAATGGAGGTCTAGGCATACTCAACATGGAGAAGTTCGCAAGGGCTCTCTGCATCTGTTGGCTATGGCACGAGTGGACATCTCGAGACAAAGCCTGGGTAGGGATGGGCAACCTTTGTGATGAAACCGACAAGCTACTCTTCGCGGCTGCAACGTCCCTCACCCTAGGTAATGGGGGCACGGCGGACTTCTGGCACTCCGCATGGCTTGGAGGATATAGACCGAAGGATATTGCCCCAGCAATCTACACCCTATCCTCAAACAAGACAACCAAGGTTGGAGATGCCCTCCAAGATAACAAGTGGATAACCGATCTAAATCTACACGGCCACGTCTCAACTACACATATACAACAGTTTGTGCACTTGTGGAACCCGGTGCAAGACACACAACTGTGGCCGGAGGCTCAGGATAACATCATTTGGAAGCTAACTGGAGATAGCATTTTCAAGACCTCTTCAGCCTATAAGGCGTAGTTTCTCGGATCTCTAAAAACGACCTATAACACCATTATCTGGCGGGCCTGGGCTTCACCTAAATGTAAGACCTTCGCATGGCTTATCGTGCAAAACCGGGTCTAAAAAGTGGATAGGCTGCAAACCCGAGGATGGCAGAATAGCACATTTTGCCCCTTCTGTCGACACACGGCCGAGATGGCACAGCACATACTAATTGATTGCAGATTCACGCGAAGAATTTGGAAGGCTATTGCGCAGTAGAGAGGCGTTTCTCAGATGCAGCCAGACAACTGGCCCTAGTTGGCAACACTCGCAGAGTGGTGGTTCTTTTTTGCCACCTTGCAAGTATTTCCGAAAAAAGGAATCCGCACTCTCATTCTATTAGTAAACTAAAAGATATAGAAGGAGAGGAACGCACGTATCTTTGACCACAAAGAGCTTTCGGCAAGCTCGCTTGTAGCGAAGATCAAGAAAGAGGCACGAACTTGGATGTTGGCTGGAGCTCGACACTTAGGGCAGCTGTGTCCATGGGACCAACTGTAGAGAGTTGTATATGGTCTTGTATAGCGTTTTGTCTGTAAAAACCGGAGCTTCCGCTCCTTCCTCCTGTAAACTCTTCTTTTATTAATGAAATTGACCCTCTTTTATGCCGGTTCCCTTAAAAAAAAAGATATAATCCGAATAGAGCTGTCTCACATAATGTCCACAAAAAAAGAAGGCGAAGGATAAGGGTGCCCCAGATCCAACAGACTCAGCACAATATCTCATCAAAGTGGTCCTATCAAGAAAAATATGGTATCATCCAAAGTTATTCTGACGTCGAGCGCACCGTCCAGTCCAAAACACAGCTGAAAAGCTGCGGCTCCCATCACCCAGTCCATGATTCGTGATCAGCTTTAAGCGACGACTGTCAGACAGACACACGCCCACTCAAAAGTGCCCCAGCCCCCAGCCTGCGTTCGCGATCATCGCTCGCTAGTGGAGCTGACAGCATTAGTTCGCGGTGACTGTGATCACAACAAAATCTCGAGGGCCAAGGTGCGTTTTCCTGTCCTGTCCTCTGATTCCCGAAAAGCAACGCGCGGCCAGCTGCGGCGAAGCCTCTTTCGAGTGAAAAGTAAAATGTGCGGCCGCTCGATCCACGAGACAACCGGCATCTCAATTTGCGAGTGCATGCAGATGCAGTTAATTAACAAGTACTCCAGTCCAGGCGCATTAGCTTAATGGGGTCTCTTCTCTGCTTCTTCCATCTGATAGTAGAGTAGGATAGAATCGTGCATTCGTGCTCCGGCGACGGCACATATCCGATGGCGATGTTGACGGCGCCTGTTGATCCACTGTGCCGCACAAGTGTAGTGGGCCGTGACAGTGGATGCGTCAGAAAATTCAGAAAGGCGCTTAGTTGACAGTGATTCCTCTGAAGAACACTAACCGGCGACTGAACTGAAGAGATGCGATGGAAGGTAGGGAAAAGTTGATGTGGCCCGCGCATGGGTAAAGCCCACCGAACAACTGGATGAGCACGGCAGCTGGCGACCTCTTCGTTCCGTCGCTTTTGGTTCGGCTAAATTAACGACAGACCTGATCACTTAAACCCGGATGCCCGGGTGCTTTTAATTTGCGAGGGACATGATGCATGGGAGCGAAACAAAGGGTTCGGAAAAAGGATGACCTGTCTCGAGACCGCACCGCAGCACAGTATTTTTTTTTCCCGAAAGAAAGCGTCACTCCGCGATCGAGTACAGCTCGCAGCTGTATCCCAATCTCCCCAGATCGTCGCCACTGATGTGACGAACCTTTTCGCAGCTTTCGGATATCTTCAACACGGAGACAGTATAGCTGTAGAATGCAACGTGGGGAAGCAACCAAGCAGTGGCGGCACTCGACAGCGCCAGGACGGAGGACGAAGCATAAACATCTCAGTCTCAGGCTCTCAGCTACTAGAAAGGCCGGGGTCGGGTCAGGTTCAGTGCATGGCGGAGCGAAGAAGGCCACCCCGGTGACAGGGGAGCAACGGCCGAAAAAGGCGAGGGAAAGGGCAACAGAGGAGGATCCCGAAACGGGGCGGGGGGACGGAAAGCGAAAGCGACGCAACGGCACCACCCGCCCACTGACCCCCGCACACGCACATCTGATTAGATTAGCGGTATTTGGACACAGCCGACCAGGTGCAACAAGCAACCGAAAACCACTCGCGGCGCGGCAAGGCAAAGCCGAAGCCGCTTTCGTCAGTTCTGCCGTTTCAGGTTTCGGTTTTCGTTTGCAGGGGCGAATCAACCACCAGTGATCAGCGCCTCGATCGCCCGTCCCGTCGTGCGGGCGGACGGGCGGGGGCGGGGCGGGGCGGGGCTTGAACCTGGTCGCCCAGGTGCATGCACGCACGCGTGCGCGGGTAATCCAGACCGGACCGGGGGGTCGCTGTCGCTCGCGCTGTCTCTCGGTGTCCCGGCGCCGTATAGCGGCAAGACGCGACGCGTAAAAGGCGACGGCGCGGACCGATGGCGATCGGTGTCGGGGGAACGAAAGCGGTTCCGCGTCGTCTCTGCCCAGCCCCCGCGGCGTGCTACCAGGTAGTTTCCCCCTGATGAGCCTGTCATAGCCTATTTCTATAATACGCTGTGCATCACGTATCAGTCTCTGAATCAGTAGCTGATACGTACTAACACATCAGAATATATTTCAAAAGCATACTTCGAATGGAAGAATATACTTGATATCAGATCTTTAACGGTAACTTGGTGAGGATTGAAAACAATCCACAACCAGTCGACCAGCTAGAGGTGAAGCAAACAGCGGAAAAACAGGACGCAACTCCACAAGCAAACTTGGGAGATAAAACCAAAACCCAGCACGTCATTGTCTTCTACGAATCCTCTCTGGCTAAAAACCACAATTACAAACTGTGAGTACATAAGGTACTCAGCAAGCCTTTAACACTAAGTAAAGATATATAGATGCATATGTGGTTGTAGCAAGAATTAGGCCACAGGATTTCCTTTTGCACAAAACCAATCTTTTATGCAGGGTTCACTACAGAAGTTTTGCAAGGAGGAAAATACATAGAGTAGTTGCTGTCCATATTTTAGTAGGTTGGTCCTGCGGAAGATGTTCATCAATCCCGTCAGTCCCCACATTTTAGTCGAGGAGCTGGCACGCAACGTACCGTCCCTTGGCACACAGCCTTCACTTTCAAAAACACGGGCACCTACACTCACTCACACCATCAAAGAGATAATCAAGTTTAATCAAAGTGAGCCCAAGCTGTAGTGTGTCAATACCGTGACAACAGCCAGTCCGGATGGATTTATACACTCTGCAGAGGTTGTACACTGTACCCACAGGCTATGCTTCTCTTGATCAACAGAGTCACATAACGCCCACTTTCCACTTACTAAGGTATCCACAAGGTCTCCTCAAGATGCTAACAGGGGTCATCACTCGAGAGCAAGCCCGATGACGCGATAGCACATTCCCGTGACTCCCTGGACGCTCGCACGGTTCGGGTCATTACCAAGTACCCAGGGGCTATGCCATGGGTTGTACAATTCCCCATGGCGCGGGCCATTGCTGTAATCGTAGACCAGACAGCGAGTTATCTCACGCCTACTTCCTGCGACTTGTGTACCAACCAACCGCCTTAGGGGCCACATGGATACCAAAGGGTGAATGTGAGTCCTTCCCAAGAACAAAGGTTCTGTGGTTGCACGTAAACACTACGTTGAGGTCCGATGAACCGGTCCTTATATGACAGGGGCGACGCTCGTCCACGACAGGTGGACCAATCCGAAGCTTACACACAGCACACAGTTCTAGGAGCCCGCCCCACGACCCAAAACATTATCCCTTCCCATCACATAGCACTAGTTGCACTAACACCCATCCCACTTTATTTCACGCACACCACCAAACACATTTTTGACACATTTGATAAGATGATTGGTGTATGGTGTGGTGATGCGCTGCATCACATAAGGGTCCCTAAGCAAATCTAATATCAAGGTATCTTTTCATTCGTTAAGGACGTTAACGAAGGAAGTCCTATGGTTATCAAGGGGGCGTCATCAACGGGTAACAAGGTAGTATTTGTATTTAATGAAAATAAGTAACTGACATCAATATAAATACGTAATAATCAAGTAGGGTATTTACTACACAAGGTTTTTAACATATATCAAAATAGATATGCAAGCATTTAGGTCATATGGGTGCGCAAGCAAAATATAGGATGAATATGATCAAGGGGTTAGAGCTTGCCTGCAAATCTTTAATCTTTAGAACTTGTTTTCTTGATATTCTTCAGGTCTCTGAGTCTTGAATTGCCTGCTTGATGCCGAGGTCGTCGGGCTTTTCCTTGAATGTCCCTTCTTCTGTCTTCTCTTGGGTCCAGCTCTTCCTCGAACTCTGCGTTGTCTACACAATAGAATATGCCTAATAAAACTACCGTAAACAAAAGCTCGAGAAGAACCGATAAGACCCGATCAACTTCGAATAAGAGCCAAAAGAACGCCACGAGAAAACTATGGGTAAATTATGCCTGACATGGTGTCGATCCTAATGCAATGCTCATTAATCGATGTGTATCGTAGTGTTATTTACTACGGGTCAATTACTATAATATTTATTTAGCTACTTCCTTATATTGCTTACAAGGTTACATAGACAGTTAAGTATAACTATACATGGTAAATGTTATACTAGTCTTTATTCTAGTATAAGTTAGTATTTTGGTTTGTTTAATATACTACTAGAGGTTTAAGGTGGCATCACGTGCGTAGTTACTACCTAGCAACAATGTTTGCGTGACTATTTTATTAAACTACGTAAGTATATGTGATATGAGTATCTACATGCACTAATGGGATTATACGCTGATATAACGCTTATTTAATGAGCATGCTATGTGTGTGATATGTTATTTTATGCATTATCTCGTCTTATCTATATTTACTAAAGAACAATGAGTAAACACTTAGCTCATTAAGCTATGCTATATGAGGTGTTAGTAGGTCATGTGCATGTACGCATTATCTAGCTCTTAAAGTATTATCACACTGTTATGAATAAATGTATTCGTATATATATATCTATGTACTTAAAATGTAACTAAGTATGCGACATGTCATTTTCTACATCATTCTATAGGTAATACTATTTACTATTATGTATTAATGATTATTTACTAGTTACTAATTAGTATCCTAAATTAGTGATTATTTGCTAACTTTATCTTAATTATCTTGTATTTAATTTATGTCCAATAAATGAATACATAAGGCCGTAGCTTAATCGCTGGATTCCCTAATATATGGTTACATTCTAGTAATTAGCGTTTAATTGCTTAATTATAAGTGTGAAGCTAACGTTATATGGGACATACAATAATGTTGGCTAAGGTAGGGTTGGATGCATACTAATCATATGATTGTTCTATGTTTAATATAACTATATGTTGGGCACTAGTTAAAATGTATAACCTTAAATAACAGTCTTAAATAAAAGAGCAGATAGCTTAAAGTTCGATAAATAAATAAATAAACAGACTCCAATAAACTCAAATACCGAAAAAGAAGAATAAAATGGACAGATACTGATGATAGGGTTGGAGTTTTGGTGGAGTGGTTGCGAGATTCCGGATAGCGAAATGATTAGCATGGATTTATTGGTGTTGGGGAGTGTCTTATCGGAAGCCATAGGTTTATAAATTGAACTAGGGAAAGTGTGGGGGCTTCTAGGATTTGAGACTGATTCCATAGTGTAGCTCACGTCGTGACGGTCGTGTGAGCGCAAGAATCATCGTAATCGGAGCTACGGTTGAAAAGATATGGCATTTACAGTGCGTCAGGGTCTATAGGGACCTATTCATAATTATTAAAAGGTTGCTAGGGGCTGCTCTAAAATTTCACAGAAGTGGTCAAGGACCTAAATGTAATTATACAAAAGTACAGGGTGCTAAGTGTAAATATTTTAGGATTAAGATGTAATTAAAGAAAAGGTCAGGGGTCTTTCTGTAAAATTACCAGGGCTAGAATATAATTTTCAGAATGGCAGGGGCTTAAGTGCAAAAATGACATTTTCCTAGAATTTCATGGAATTATTTTTGTATTGGAGAGAGGCTTCTGAAAATATTTTTGGGTGTACTAACCGGGTGCACCTAGCATTTTGCATTATTAGGCTGACAGGTGGGGTCGACAGGTTTCTTTTATTTTTCTTTTAGAAAACTTGGCCGATTTAATCTAAGCCGTTGGATCTGGCGTGGGTGGCCGAGATCATTCGAGTGACGTGGAGGCTTGAGGGCCTTCGGATCTAGATGGGTGGTCCAGGTTCAAAAGATGGCGTGGCCCGAATCCAACCGTCGATCTTGATTTGTGTGGCTAGGACTTAAAATATGACGTGGCAACTCGGGGGACGTTGGATACCTAATGGGAGGCTCGATTTTAAAATAGACTTCATTTATGCTCGATCTAATCTGACCGTCGATTTTGGATCGGACGG
>BCLG01002022.1:0-71639 GCA_001602295.1 Zoysia matrella
GTCTCCTCCTCGTCTAGTAGGTCTCGTCCCCTGCTTTCCCGGATCAGCGCGGCGTCTTCTCCCGGGTCATGGCGTCCGCGCGGGGGCCCCTGCTCGTGTTGATGGCGGTGGCGGTGGCGGTGGCGTTCGTGGCGGCGGCGGCGGAAGGGGGAGGGAGCGTGTGCTTCGACAGGGTTTTCAGCTTCGGGGACTCGCTCACGGACACCGGCAACTTCCTGCTGTCCGTGCCCGAGGACTTCCCGGACCCCGCGCGGCACCTCCCCTACGGACAGACCTTCTTCGGCCGCCCCTCCGGCCGATACTCCGACGGACGGAACTTGCTCGACTTCTTCGGTAACCTCTCAACCTTTCCGTTTTTCTCTCCTTTCGTCTCTAGTTTTATTATCATCTACCCTACGTATTTTTTCCTTCGCTGTCGGGTGCTATCTCCCCCTTGTATGAAGGACGGAATGGGGCCGAGATTTCTTGGCTCTGGTCCGAATCGAAAATCAATGTACCGTGAATTGAAGGGCGACGAACGGTGTATTTCTTGCTCCCGACGCCGCGTAGTTAGATTGTCGATTGATTTCTGTGCTGCCTGTACGCTTTCGGCATACCTGTTCACGGTATGATGACAGCGGAGTCGCTGCGCGTTTGATTTCTTTTTTTCAGCTAACAGGCTCGTTGCCGAGTTTCCTTTTAGGAGGCTGCCCCTGGCGGGGGGGTGGCAATATAGTATGGGCCCTATTTTTGCCTGCCTGCTTCCACCAACCCCGTGTCGTTTAGAAGAGGTTTGGAGAATTGTCAACCGAGATTGCAACTTGTGCTTCTCGTCATATTTAGAAACACACATATCGGTCAAGGAATTGTTTCTGAGCACATGCAAGAACATGCTGAGCTCTAGAGTTTATCAATTTTAAGTATCTGCAACCATATATATATTCCTGTGATCCTATATATAAAGAAACTGGTAGTGTTAAAGAGGGTTGGAGAACAACCAGGTGCAGTTCACCCATCAGATACAGGTGTATGAGCTCAAGTTGATTATCTTCCCCAGTTTTCCCCAACCACAGGGCAGTCATAGCATCATCTTATTATTGAACTAGCCACAGTTGGTTAGCTCCAACTACCAGTGAATTGGTGGCATTCACATCTCACGTGCTCAACACTTTAATACTAGCCTTCTGTTCCATTTTTGCCCCTCTTATATTTCCTTTATTGTCCTGGGTATCTAATCATTCTATTGTGTTTCGTGACATGTGTTTGGTGTCATGTTATCCTCAGCGGAAGCATTTGGGCTGCCATTCGTGCCACCGTACCTTGGCGATGGGGATTTCCAGCATGGTGCAAACTTTGCGGTCGGTGGGGCTACTGCCCTCAACAGTTCATTCTTCCGGGAGCTTGGTGTGGAGCCGACATGGACGCCGCATTGCCTTGATGAGCAGCTGCAGTGGTTCAAGAAGCTGCTGCCATCCGTTGCACCGTCAGAGTCAGGTATGCTCCTTCCTGAATTCTTGCTATGCTTTTCTTTTGAGATAGGTGTTTGATCTAGGTCTGTAGTTTTTCGAGCTGTTACCTGCTTTCAGGTTTAGTAATAAATGTCAAGAAAACATGTGATTGGTGGCTTTGTGCAACTGTTACCTGTTTACAGGTTTAGTAATAAATGCAAATTTTAGGATAGCTAAGTAATGACAGCCATGGGACAAGTCTGTGGTGGCTAGTTGGCCAAGTGATGGCTGCATGACTGTTCAGTGCATGCGTTTTTTTTTTTGACTTGTGACAAAGCACTATATTTTGTTTTGGTAGAAGATTAGTTAGAAATAACAGTAGATAACAGCCTATTGTAGTGCTCACCAGGTAGAAATGGTGCTGCAAAGTCGACTGTGTTTTAGCCTCTATCGTGCATTTGAAGTGTGATCAGTAGCGCAGCTTGCTGTTGAAATTTGAGATATTTACTGAATATTCAAATAAAATAAGGAATGTTTATTAGGTTTCATATTTATTAATGTCTCATTTAGTTATTCGAATGAAACGGTAAGTGGTATTTATGATTGCTGTGTATAAGACTTCCACAGGAATTAAGAAAAACCCATCTTTCTACCTACCTGGAATCATTGATTCAAATAATGACATATGCATTGCTGTGCTCAATTTGGACTTCAACTTCATGTTTCATCAAATTTTGTGAAAGGCAAATTGCCACGTCCACTAAAATTGTGCTTCTGTGCAGAGCATAGTGATTTAATGTCCAAATCGCTTTTCCTTATGGGAGAGGTTGGTGGAAATGATTACAACCATCTAATTGTCAGGGGGAAGTCTCTTGATGAGCTGCATGAAATTGTTCCTGATGTTGTTGGTGCCATAAGCTCAGCCATCAAGGTATTGTATATGCCTTCATTTTCTTAAGGTAATATTGTTTTGTGTAATTATCAAATTTTGTATGTTTTCTCAATAAGTTTGTACATTGTTTAGGATCTTATAAATCTTGGAGCAAAAAAGTTAGTTGTTCCAGGGAATTTTCCAATCGGTTGTGTGCCCCTGTACCTTGCAATCTTTCCAAGCCAAAATGAGGGTTACTATGATCAACAAACAGGGTGCATTAACTGGCTAAACGAGTTTACTGAGTACCACAATAAGATGATTCAGGAAGAGTTGGAGAAGCTTCGGAAACTTCACCCTGATGTGACCATCGTTTATGCTGATTATTATGGTGCTTCATTGAACATATTCCGTGCCCCACTCAAGTTTGGTGAGTACAAATGCCAATAGCAATAAAAACCCAAAACAAGTGATTTTCTGCTCTCATCATTTATACTGTTGAAGCATATGAAATTTTCCAAAAATTCTGGATAAAAAGTTTAACAAAGTTTCACAAAGTGCTAGATGTTATGCCACATACCTCCCATACTTGAATATCACACTATTATTTGGACGTGCAAAAAGAGAACATGTCATGTAACTATTACCAGAAATTCACTGATGTTCATGTGTGATTTGTGAATGTTTTCTAAATCTCCTTTTCATCAATTAAAACTAATATTAAAAATGTTGAAGATGACCAACCAAAGCAGTAACAGTTTTTTCTCAGATTGGCATGCTTTTTCCAAAACCCATAGCTTTTGCTTATATGGAGGTCAGGTATATAGAGTAGTTGATTTAAATGAGCCTTGGAATCTTTAAATCGAATCTGAGCTATATTCTGTACTTATTTTCAGTTCATTAGTGATCCTCGAATTGAGAACAACTATGCACAATGAAGATTTGTCCCCCTTTTTTTCTTGTTTTAGAGCCTGTATCAGTGCTTATTAGATACATGCATGACTGAATCTGAACAATCATACTTTTTCTAGACTTCAATGGTTACTTGGCCCTGTTTGGCACAGCTGGAACTTACTAAAAAAGCAGCTTATTTTCACAGCTGGTGAAAAGCAGCTGAAAAATAAGTTGCTTTTTAGTTCATTATGAGAAGCTGCTGAACTAATAAGCTGTGAAATAAGTTTGCTGTTTGGTACACTTCTGCTTATTTCTATGAATAAGCTGGAAATTTTTTGTGCCAAACAGGGCCACTAACTAGGAAATAGCTGGTGATATCTGGTTGTGTAGAGAGCCACAGAGCTTTAAATGCACTGGTGCACTTAGTTGTGTGCACACCTTTCAAAGTAAATTTCACAATAATATAGAAATTCAGTTGTCTACTGATACCTTTTTCTGTCATATTCCTGTTGATCAAAGCTGAGTCCTCAGGTTATACAAAAGGCAAATGGTGCCACTGAAACTCATTTTATCCAACAAGGCTGTATAAGCACAGCGTTCAATTTTCCTCTTACGTTCATCTATTAGTGTTGAAAGACTTATTCTGTTGCAGGCTTTACTGTCCCTCTAAACTCGTGCTGTGGAAGTGATGCACCATATAACTGTTCCCTGTCTGTATTGTGTGGAAATCCTGGATCTTTTGTGTGCCCTGATCCATCGAAGTACATCTCATGGGATGGTCTACACTTCACCGAGGCTACCTATAAGGTTGTAATTCAAGGAGTACTAGGTGGTTATGCTATTCCTCCTCTTTCAGAAACTTGCAAGGGTGGAGAATACAGAGTTTCTCAACTTCATCAATGTACAGATAATCCAACAAACACTGTAACATACGATGCATTGAGCTCCTTTATTTGATCTAGTGTGCTCAAATGCATTTAGATTTTAAGTGGTCAATATAGATGCTGCAGGACCCAGCACCTTGCTGGCACTTTTCAAAGCCGAGAAATGGCCCAGTGAGCTGGACTGGAGTCGTGTAAATCTTCTATCCTTGCTTTTGTAAGGAGGGAGAAAAAGGATGAGATTTTGTAGAGCAGAAATTTGCGATCACTGAGTGCATTGCTTTGCTCCAATCCATTTTTTTCTAGCAGCTTTGATGCGGCAGAAAACAGAAGTGGCATCATATAGATCATGTTTCAGTCTGTGCAGGTGGGGATACAATGGTAGGAAACTATATTTATGATTCAGACCATGAGGGCAATGTGTATGTCCTTGATTGCTTTATAATCGACACAATCATATATATATATATATAGGACTGATCTCGAGGGAAATGGGAGTTCTTTGCTTTGTTCCATCTTATGCTAATGCTGTGGCTGTGTGATACTATTGTTAATGCCAGCATTGTACTGTCCCTTCCACGACAACCGATTAAAAACCGTACTAAATTGAAATGTTAAAATATGAACGAATTGTTATAAGTAAACCGGTCGGTTTTTTTAATTTTTTTTGGTTTCATCGATTTTCAGTTTCAAAGTTCAAAACTCATCGGTTTATTTTTTGGTTTTACCGGTTTTTGGTATTTCAAAATTTTTCAAATTTTCAATCTCTTTTAATTTTTTAAAATAAAAATTAGATCGGATTGGTTTTACTGAAAACCGTAAAAACCAACCGGTGTTTTGAATGTTTTTGTAAACCCTAGGGGGAAAGATTTCTCCGGCAGTTCTTGAATTTCTTTTGATTGGAAATTTCTTGAATTTGATTGAAAGAACAGATATGTACACACCTTTTTAGGGCTCCTTTAAAACATACCATTTTATAGAAATCTCACGGAACCCGATCATTTTAGAGGAAAAACATAGTAAAATTTACTATTGGCTTGAACTTGAAGGTGGCCTACTCAGGGACGAGCTTTTTAGAATTATACTCACAATAAGTGGTGAACTTGTCAGAATGCTCATGATCCGTGTTCCTCGCTGAAATGCCCATACACACTTGGATCGACCGTCGAAATGCCTAGAGTTTTTATTGGACACAAATATCCACTAGCAGGCATCGCCGCCGCCTACTCGCCATCCACCACCGCCGGCGCATACTCGTGGGGCGCTTTGGCTGTGAGGGGGGCGGCAGGCCAGCTGCACGCAGCAAGGCGACCTCCATTGGAGCACTCGGCTCCGGTGGAGATGGCCAGGATGCGGCAAAGTGGGCGGCGGGCGTGGCCGAGACAATCGTCTAATCTTCCATGGCTCTGCGCTGGCGATTTTAGTGAAACGCTCGTATATTCAGAACATCGTACATTCAGAACAGTTTGGAGGAAACTTAAGAGAGGAATGGAAGATGAAGGGCTTTCGAGACATGGTGCAATCTTGGATATATGGGATTACCATATACTTGGGATAACAAGCAAGCTGGCACACATAATATTAAGGTTCGACTTGATAGAGCTTTGGCTGATAGCTTGTTCTGTAGCTCGTTCAGTGACACATCAGTAATTCATGTCCAAACAAACAGAATCAGATCATTGTGCTCTTGTTATACAAAGAAAGAAAGCTGCCCGAGATAAAGGAGAAGGCAAACCCTTTAGATATGAAAACATGTGGAGGCGCCACAAAAATTACAGTGTGATGGTAAACAGAGCTGGTTTACCTCTGGACGTGATCTGCACTCAATCCAGGCTAGTCTTACTTCACTTCAAAGGACAACGACTGCCGGGGATAGGGATGAGTTTGGCTCAGTTCGCGCAGAGTAGAGGAAACTGAGAAGACAACTAGAACAACTACGAGCCAGATCACTGCACTCTGGCCCCGTTGAGAAGAGGAGAAATTCGGAACCGAATTGCAGAACTCCTGGCCCGAGAAGAAATTATAGAGCATCAGCGTTCCCGTATACAATGGCTGAAAGAAGGAGATCGTAATACAGAGTTTTTTCATGCCAAAGCTAGAGCACGAACAAGGACAAATAGGATTAAAGCTTTGAAAGATTCCTCGGGTAATTTATGTACTGACCAAAGCTAGATTGAACATCTATGTTCTCAGGTCTATGGCAACTTATTCAAAGCCCAGGAACATACAGAACCTCGCGTTGTTGTGCAACATGTACCAGTTAAGGTTTCGAGATCCATGAATGACAACCTTGCTGCTGCTTTCCCAGCAGAGGAGGTAGAGAATGCTCTCTTTATGATGGGGGCTAATAAGGCCCCAGGGCCTGATGGTTTCACGGCAGGTTCCTACCAGCATCACTGGGATATTCTCAAAAATGACATATGTGCAGCAGTGTGCAGACTCCCAGCCCAAAGAAAGGAGGCCCAGTAACGCGCTTATAGTACCACTGGGTAGTTGGCTGAGAGACAGACATATTTAAAAACCCAGCTTTGAAATGCAGTAATAACTCGAGTTAATTATTTTACGCGAAGCGATAACGAAAACGTAAACAATTATTCTGTGAGGTGGGACCCGCACGACGTGCGAGCGGGTTTAGAGCCATATTTCGAGTCTGAGTCGTATTTTGGACATGAGATGTTACAAAATGGTATCAGAGCCAACGAGTACGTTGAGTTCTAAGAGGAAAGAACATAAAATTCCAGCGCAAAGAAAGCAGCCCAGCAACGCGAGTTACTGTAGCCGCGAGACAGTGTAGCATGACGCTACTGTAGCGCGATTGTTTGGTACCACCTAGTTGGTTGAGAGCAAGACCGATTTAAAAACCCGGCTTTGGAATGTAGTAATAACTCGGGTTAATTTTTTTACACGAAGCGAGAACGAAAGCGTAAACAGTCATTTTGCGAGGTGAGACCCGCACGGTGTGTGAGCGTGCGGGTGGGTCTGAAGATGTATTTCGGACCTAAGATGTTACACAGTGCTAGGCTTTTTGAATGGGGGTGATATGCCTTCATTTGTCAACACAACGGTATTAGTCCTTATAACAAAAATTTAGAATCCCCAGGATCTAACTCACTTTCGTCGTATCTCTTTGTGCAATGTTCTTTATAAGATTTGCTCGAAAGTACTGGCAAATAGACTAAGACCGCTTATGAATGAAATCATTTCAGAAGAACAGAGTGCTTTTATCCAAAACAGACTGATTACCGATAATGTTTTAGTTGCTTATGAATGTGTACATTACCTGAAGAGAAAGAAAAGGAAGCGAGGAGCTTGTGCTATTAAATTGGACATGGCAAAGGCCTATGATAGAGTTGAATGGTGCTACTTGCGAGGGATCAGGATTAAGCTAGGTTTTAATACTAGTTGGGTTAATTTGGTAATGAAGTGTGTTGAATCTGTGAGTTTCTCTATCAGAGTTAATGGTGTTTTATCGGACACCTTTAAACCTTCACGAGGTATTTGACAAGGAGACCCTCTCTCTTCATATTTGTTCTTACTTTGTTAAGAAGGCTTGTCCTTAATGCTCAAATTTCAGGGACTATTGTCCCTTTCGAGAGGAATAAGAATTAACAACCACACACCATGGTTATCACACCTTCTCTTCGCTGATGATTGTCTTTTATTCACCCAAACAAGTTCAAGGAACATAGACAGACTTTCAAATGTACTAGAGGCATATCAACAAGGATCAGACAGATTCATGAATTCAGCCAAATCTGCTTTTTTTTTTCAGTGCAAATTGCAGTGAAGAGGTTAAGAAACAAGTTAAATTATCCATGAGAATATCCACTGAAGCTCTAGGTGAGAAATACAAAGGACTGCCGACCGCAGGTGGAAGAAGTACAAAGGAACATTTTGAGCACATTCCAAATAAAATTAAGAATGTTATTGGTGGTTGGAGTGAGAAACTTCTGAGCTCTGCTGCTCGAGAGACATTGATCAAATCAATAGCCCAATCAATCCCTACATACTAATGAGTTGTTTTCTCCTCGCTCCTGACACTTGCAAAAAAATTGTTAGTTCTATCTCAAATTACTGGTGGAGTGGTAAGATTGATAAAAGAGGCATAAATTGGAAGAAATGAGCTGACATTACAACACCAAAAAGCAGTGGAGGAATTGGTTTTAGAGATGTCAGGCTTTTTAATCTTGCTATGTTAGGCAAACAAGGCTGGAGAATCATGTCCAATCCAAACTCCTTGTGTGCTCAGGTGTTAAAGGGAAAATATTTCCCGAATGGAAACTTCTTGACAGCTACAAAGAAAAAGAACTCCTCCCATACATGGAAAGCAATTTTGGCAGGTCGTCAAGCTCTTACTAAAGGTCTCATCAAGCGTATTGGTGATGGCAGAAACACAAACATTTGGGAAGATAGGTGAATACCTGATGGAATTGACAACAAACCGATTTGCAGAATTGACACTGCAACAGCAAAAAAAGTGAGCGAATTAATCCATGTTGATGGTAGATCCTGAGATACTGATGCCCTTAACCATAATCTCATGTCGGCTGATGTTGAAGCAGTGCAGCGTATTCCTCTGGGATGTGGATATGCAGATTTTTGAGCCTGGTCACGAGAGAAACATGGGCACTACTCGGTACGTTCAGCATACAGGTTGCTTTCAGAGATAGAAGTGCAGAACAGACACAACAGGGATTCACATGCCTCTACATCCTATGCTGCTAATAATTCCCTGTGGCAACATCTATGGAAGCTAAGTGTCCCGCCAAAAGTCTGAGTTTTCTGGTGCCGAGTACTTCATGATTTTATTCTATGTCGTGCAAATCTTCATAAAAAAAAACATTGAGCAGAATAGCAACTGTGAGTTTTGTGGTGCCACTACCGAATCTACTTACCATGCCCTTACACAATGCACTTTTGCAATACTCTTCTGGAAACAGGTTAATAAATTGACTAATGTGAAGCTTCCCAATTTACATCCTGTGACTTGGGCTCAAAATCTTCTTGACATGTCTATGAGTACTAAGGAGGAGGATACCTGTGTTATTCTTTGTGGAATGTGGTCATTACGGTGCTATAGAAATGATCGCAAACATGGGAAGGAACCGATTCCAACAATGAAAGCTATTGAATGGGCAATTGATACATGCAAGTCAACCATCCGACAACAGTAGATTTCTGGCAACAGAAAGAAGAAAGATGGTATTGCCCTCCTATGGAAGCTATCAAAATCAACACAGATGCTGCTTTATCAATAACAGAGAAACAAGGAGCTTGTAGACAAGAACTAAAATTGGTTCAAGGTGGAATATATACAAATATAAAAACTGATTCTAAGATTCTTGTGGATTTGTGGAAGGATGGAAACTGGGATCGCTCCGAGGTTGCAGCAACTTGCAAGATATTCAGGAGTCCAGTTCTTTGTTTTCTTCTTTATCATTTGTTTTCACTAAACATGAGGCAAATTGGGTCGCACATATGTGTGCTCAATAAGCTAAGCGACTTAGGAGTAAGCTAGACAACGAGTAGGTGATGATGTTGGCACCAACAAAAAAACAAGTTGGTGGGTAGAAATATCGAATAAAAACTGTACGAGTATTCCAACGACTGATACGTATGTCCATGCTCCTATAACTTCCCAAGAAGCCGCCACCACTGCTTGAAGACGTAGGCTCCCATGGGGTCCATCCGCCGCTCCAAGAAGCGGAAGACGGAGCCGGAGGAAAGCCGGTTCGATGTGGCCAGGATGCAGGAAGGCAGGCAGCTGAAGCGGCCGAAACACAACTGCACTACACGATCAGCAGGTGGTGACGTACTGACGTTGGCACCAGCAAAAATGAGCTGGTGAATATTAATGTCAAACAAAAACTCTATAAATATTCCATTGACAGGCACATGTTTTTATAAGCATTTTAGTACTACCTCGTATTAAAATAAATATTTTTTAATTTTCAAACTTCTACTTTTAATCATTTATTTTATTCAAAATTTTGTGAAAATATTATTTATTTTATTATAAAATAATTAATTATTAGAAGTACTTTAACTTTATCTGATTCATGTTTTATATTTTTATAAATTTTTTGAATAAAATAATTGATCAAACATCGATTTCAAAAAGTAAAAAATGTTATTTATTTTAGGACCGAGATAGCAGGGATATACCATTACAATTTTGTAAAATTTAAAATATGACATTTGGCTCACGTGTTACAGGGTAGTATCTGTCATTGTCATATTAATAATATATTTTAAAGTTTACAAACATTATAATGCCATGTATCAAAATTGTAATGATATATATCAAATAATATATTTTAAAGTTTGTAAAATTACAAAATTGTAATGCGTTTGACACATCGGCTGAGCATAATTCAGAAAACTCCCCTGAAGGCCACTCTGCAGTCTCCCAACTTCCCAAGAAGCCGCCGGCGCTGCTTGAAGACGCAGGCTCCCATGGGTCCATCCGCCGCTCCAAGAAGCGGAAGACGGAACCGGAGCAGGCCGCTCAACCGCCGGCCGCGGAGGCGGAGGCGGAGGCGCGCGGCAGCAAACGCGTTGGGTTTCCCGTACGAGCTAGCGAACGGCTCCGGACACCTCCCCAGCTGTGTGTTAGCGTGCCCAGGGTCACCTCCGGACACCTCCCCAATCGCGTGCTAGCGTGCCCCAGGTTCACAAGGTCAAGGGACGCCGGCGACAGCGGTGCCACGGCTGCTGTACCGGAACCTGGCCGACCTAACTTCGTCAGAAGAGGTAATTTTTCTCTGTATTTCCTTTTTATGAGCTGTGTTCTTTCCCCTGCTGCGTCATTTTTTTCTGTTCTAGTGCGACGATGGATGAAATGTCTTTTATTCCGGCTGCTGCGACCATGCTTACTGCTCCCTCCGTCACAATACAAGTCTGAGTTTTTTTTAAATTATAAGTCATTCTCAATTCTCAATACATTTTTTTCTCTTTTTAATACTTCTCTATCTCTCTTCTTGTTTTCAACATATCTCGTATTTTTCATTTTTTTTAATTCTCGTGCTCAGACCCAAAACGATTTATAAATTAAGATGAAGAGAGTATTATATAGTTGTAAAGGATTAATCTGTATAAATTCGCAATGACCCCATAGAATCAGCTAACTTCTACGGATGGTGTCCACTTCATGAAACCATTCATGAAAATAGATTTCACCTAAGGGATTGTTTGTGTGAACACTCATTCATGCCATAGCCTGTTTAAATCCTAGTTCTAATAAGGATCCATTTGGTTCGGATGCCACCATAGATTCTCCATAGGAACGTGGGAAACCCTGCTAAAATCTTTGTACTTTTGGTACTAGGAGCACCATCACCTAAAGATGTTGTTCCTTCCCTATTTCAGACACCCTTGGACAGAGGGCCTCAGTTAACTACTGGGAAGAAAAATTCAGCCATCTTGGCATTGGCGGCCCATAAAAATACCAACAAAACAGCTGCCGAGGCATCAAGCAATCGAAGTAACAAAGTCAGAGATAAATCTGGCTCTTATCTTAGCAGGAGTGTGAAGAGTAGCGATATATTATCGGGACTGGTTTGTCTTGGTTTACTAGGATGTAATGAAAACAGCCAAATCCAGCGTATATATTTTCTTGACGAAAAGTTGAAGCAACGAAAGGCAGTATTGCTAGAACAGTCCAGCACATCTCTTATTTCACAATCAGCAACATCTGGGTTTGGCCATATTGAATATGATCCTAAACTTTGTCCAAGCAATCAGCTTGAAGTATTGTCATCTTCCCAGGTGATTGACATGCCCTCTGTGCCACAAACTACGTACTTTGAGGCTTCCTTGTTTGGAGCATTTGTGCAACTAACACCTCCCCCACAAGCTCCAGTTTTAGAAACACAGTCATTTATCCCAGATTCCAGTGGCACTGTGTTGACACCCAAAAATCACAGGGCTATCGGAGTATCCGGCACATTGCCGGAGTGTCCGATGAGCCCTCTCGGGTTCGGGCACTTAGCCTACCGGAGTATCAGGCCAGCCGGATCGTCTTAAAACGTCGCCGGGACGAAAGAAGATCAGCAAAACAGGGGTTGAGTGAGGGGATTAGGGTTTGAGAAGTGTAAAATGTAAAGGCAAATTGTTTAATCGATTAGGATGATTCTCAACCGGCCATGGGCCTCTGTTTTATAGAGGTGGAATGGTTTTATCTGGTAGGGCAACTAATCTCACAAGTTAAAAAAAAATAGAATCAATCTGCTGAAAACTTTTCTAAATCGGCATTACCGGAGTCTCGGTAAAATGCCGGAGGTTCCGTCTTGTAATTCAGGGAACCCGAGAGAGCTCACCGGACACTCCGACGGGTCCCTCTCGAGGCGAGATTGTCTAGGTGCTGTCCCAAACCCGACGTTCTCGCATACGAACGTGCGAGTGGTGTGTTGGCCCGGACCCGATTTCGACGTATATACACTTTTTGGTGACTCCGCTTGAGATGAGTGATTCCGGTTGCACAAACCGAATCGTTGTTTCCACCATGAACTCCGAGATGTGCACGACGAACATCGTCATGCCATCTTTGTAGGAGTTGTCCGAGAAGCCGTGCAAGCCGTTCTTGAAACACCGAAAGGCCTTCGAAGAGGCGCGCAAGGCGCGCGAGGAGCGGGAGCTGCAGGAGTACTTGACGTGTTTTAAGAAGCGCCGTCAATGCGCGATCTCACAAGTGAACGAACCCATTCTTTCGGCCGTCGACGACGACGTGGCCATGGATGCTGTCAATGTAAGGACATCTTCGCACTGTCCGGTTACTTTTGAATACCTTTCATATAACTTTGCCGACATGAAAAAAGTCTTAACAAATGATATGCAATACATAAATCAAGAGAACATGTCTAAGTCTAAAAATTTTAGTATTGCATCATCATCTCATATTGTGCATGAAAACCCCACTACTAGTGCATCGACGCCTACTACGTCTAGTGTAGAACAACCTCCATATGGCATGCCGTTGAGCTCGTTTAGTGAATAAACTAGTTTTTCATCCTATGCGCAAACTAGTGCGTTGGTAGTATCTCCCGCTAGCGTAGAGCCAATCACTAGCATTCTCAATCCGGCCACGAGCCGATTTAATGAATTGCCTAATTTTATCCCTCTGTATCGTACCGTCGCATATAGCACATCGCCTATTCTCTCAAGCGGTACGAGAATCCCTCATGGCCCTGTCCCTAATAAAATATTTAGCGTCAATGAAGACGAGGTTACACCCTTCACCACCGGTCACACCCGCTAGGCCACCCGTTGCGAACATAAACGAGTATATGGCTCGCATTAAGGAGGATTTGAACAAACAATTTTGTGAGACGCCAGGGTTAGACCTTAAAGTGAGAGATCGAATTTATCAAAAACCATACCTTACATATTTTGCTTCGGTCCAATATCCCGTTAAATGGCGTGTTCTCGATTTCGTCAAATTCAATTGTGAAGATAGCAAAACTACTTGGGAACACATTAGCCAATACGTAGCGTAACTAAGAGAGGCGGGTTTTAGTGAAACTTTGAAAGTATATTTTTTCTTTATAACTGACCGGAGCCGCATTCTCTTGGTTTTCATCATTGTCTCCAGGGACTATATACACATGAGAGTCTTTAGAGCGCAAATTTCATTACCATTTTTTTTCGAGGACAACGAATTGAAGTTGTCACACTTGACATCGCTTCGGCAAGAGAAAGAGGAACCCGTCGTTAACTATATTCAGTGGTTTAGAGATATTAAGAACCGATACTTTAATTTAACAATTTTTTAAAAAGACTCAGCCAACCTAGTTTTTAGTGGTTTACGGTCGCATCTTAGAGAAAAGTTGGAGGGTACGATTTTATTACACTGACCCACCTCCAACAAAGGGCTTCAGCTCAAAAAAGCCGAAGCAAAGAAATAAAATATGACTACAAGACCCGCCGTAGCGTGCATGTCGTGTAATGTGATTCGGATAGCTCCGATGATTATTTCAATGACATTTTGCCTGCCGAGTTCATTTGGCCCTCTAAAACCAAATTGTTAGCTTGTGATTCGCTCAAACCGGTTCATAAGAATCGTAAATACGACGTAAAATACACTTTTGATGTGACTAAGTGTGATAAAATATTTGACGAGTTGCACAAAGGTGGATATATTAAAATTGCATATACTTTACCTTCGACGGATGAGATTAAGCGTATAGCATATTATAAATAGCATAACTCTTATTTTCATGCTACTAATGATTGTAATGTTTTCCGTCGACAGGTTCAATCGGCCTTTAATGAGGGACGATTGAGTCTTAAAGAAATGCAGATCGACATGCACCCCTTCTCCGTCAACACTCTAAAGCTTAACCACAAGGTGTTGATTCGGCCTCATCAAGCCAATACAAACATGGGGAAGAACGTGATCATCGGAGAGGAGATGCTTATTTCTCCGAGTGAGAAAGAGACCTCTAGGAAGTTGGTGCTCGAGAAGTCCTCCGATGGTCACGAATCTCTAAAAGTCACTATCCAAAGCCCTGGACCTGAGAGGCAAGCTCCACAGCCCAAGATGATAAAATCGAAGAAGTGGGCAAGTGGAAGATAAATTTAAGACAAAGCTATGGATCGGAAGATAGAGGCTTAAAAACGTCTTCGACCGGCTCATGGCTAAATACAAGCATCAAAAGATCGATTTGAATAATCGGTCTATGAAGCGGTCAAGATCACACCTAGGTGAGGCAGCCCACCTAGGAAGGAGATGAGGCCAACCGTGAATGTGCATGTGCCTCCTCCTCCTTTTTCTTCACATGGCTTCGGAGTGCCGCCACCGTGGTTCTATCCTATGCCTTGCTTGTCATTCTCAGTGTGGCATACATACATGGAACCATGGATCCCCGTGTCACCGATGCTCATGCCGCTGATGCTCGTTCCACCGATGTCATATTCGCCATTTCATCCGGGGTGTAACGGACCGAAAGAAGATGTCTTTACAAGGCTCTCCAACCCTATCCCGAATCGGACGAATTCTCGACCGATCGAGGGCCAAATAGGGAGCTTCACAACCGCGCCTAAGCAAAAGTGGCGTCAGAAGCAAGGTAACGAACCTGCTCCCTCCACCATTGTCCATCAAGAGTGGATTCGGAGATGTCGTGAAAATCGGCACAACCGATGTCAAAATCGGGGTAGTATTCACGGGACCGATTACTTTGGATGATTCAGTCGAAAAGACCTCTCATGATCATGAAGCTAGCAACAGCAAGATCTCGTCTAAGTACACACAATCGAGGTGGTGTCCGCCTGGTCACATTTAAAAGAGGAAGCTCCAAAGACTGCGCCTCTGGAAAATGCGAGAGGAGGCGGAGAAAAAGAGGGACGAGGTCTTCAACGAGATTAAGCTAATGGTCCGTCAAGTTAAGCAGTGGAGGGTTAAGAAGCCCGAGGCTCCTACTCCATCGATAACGGAGGAAACGGAGGCCACATTAAAACCACTTGGCTTGGCCGACGTCGTCTTGGCAAAGGACTACACGCCTTTGCCCATGGGAGACGTCAATATGTTCGAGTTCGACGACGACGACCTCTTGGACTACGAGCCTACACCGCTTCGGGAAGGTATAGACATTAACACTATTTGCTTGTCTCTTTCCGATTAGTCTTTAGTAGAGGAAGAAGAGGTCATGGCAAAATTCAACTTTAGGCCGAAAAGTGCTATTCTTGAAAAGCCCGAGGAATCGGAGAACCATTTGAAGCCTCTCTATGTGAGAGGTCATATCAATGGCACACTGATTTTCTGCATGTTTGTAGATGGCGGTGCGATTGTTAATCTAATGCCATATTATTTGTTTAAGAAGTAGGTAAGGCCGAAGACGAGCTCATCCGGATCAATATGACTTTGAACAGTGTGGGAGGAGGAGACCCTATTAAAGCTAAGGGGGTTGCTTCTATAGAGCTCACTGTTGAGAGCAAGACCATGGTTACCGCTTTCTTTGTTGTCGATGTGCGCGGTAGTTATAGCTTGATCTTAGTGCGTGATTGGATTCATGCCAATAGATATGTCCACTCTACATTGCATCAATTTTTGATACAATGGATGAGTGATGATGTAGATGTTCATTCGGATGCATCGGTTTGTGTTGCTATAGTCGAATCATCTTTTTTGCCGCATAACACCGTCAAGTGCTTGACTGGTTTAGACTTGACGGATTATGATTTTCTTAGTATGACTAGAGATGGTTTTGTACCCGTCAATGTAAAGCCGATGGAAAATCGGCTCAATCATATAATGTGATTTAATGGAGTCTAATCTTGATTGGTTGCAAAAAAGAGTAGAATACTATCGGTCCAACACGAACGATATGTGCGAAGCTATAGAGAAAATAGAGTACATGAATAAGTTAAGACACGGATTCACATCGGTCGATACTCTTGAGGAGGTGAACCTTTGCAGCGATGATAATCCGAGGCCAACTTATATAAACAAAAATCTGAAAGCCGATTATAAGGCGAAGTTAATCGGTTTACTAAAAGAATATATGGACTATTTTGCATGGTTTTATAATGAAATGCCCGGGTTGAACCGCGAGCTAGTTGAGCATCGGCTTCCAATAAAATTTGGTTTTAGACCTTTTAAGCAACCGATAAGAAGATTCAACCCGAATATGCACGATCGGATTAAAGAGAAAATTAACCGATTGCTTGATGCGAGATTTATAAGACCTTACAGGTATACAGAGTGGACATCTAATATCGTGCCGGTAGAAAAGAAGAACACCGGTAAGATTAGAGTTTGCATTGATTTTAAAAATTTGAATAGAGCCACTCCTAAAGATGAGTATCCTATGCACATAACTAATATGTTGATTAATGATGCTTCTGTCCATAGAGTTATTAGTTTTTTTTACGGTAATGAGAGATAGAACCAAATCTTTACGACCGAAGAGGATATGTCTAAAACTGTTTTTAGATGACTCGGTTTTGTATGATTGTTTGAGTGGGTTATCATGACTTTTAGGTTAAAGAATTTGGGTGTCACATATCAAAGAGCCATAAACTTTATCTTTCATGATTTGGTTGGTGTTATCATGTAGGTTTACACAGATGATGTGGTGATCAAATCGGCCACTTTGGATTCTCACTTGGTCGATTTGCAACTCGCTTTGGACTGAATGCATCGTTTTGGTTTAAAAATAAATCTGCTCAAGTGTGCTTTTGGTGTATTGGACGAAAAGTTTTTAGACTTCATAATTCATAAAAAAGGCACAGAGGCAGATCTTAAGAAGATAAAAACAATTAGGAACGTGCAACGCCTACATGTAAGAGAGTTACAAAGATTTTTAGGAAATGTGAATTACTTGAGCCGGTTCATATCCAATTTGTCGGGAAAGATTAATGCATTTACTCCTATTCTTCGGCTAAAGAATGAAGCCGAATTTATTTGGGAGGCAAAACAGCAAGAATCTTTTGAGAAGACCAAAGAGTACTTGTCTTTCGCTATCGGTGCTTAGGGCGCCTAAGGGAGGAGTCACTTTTCATCTCTACGTAGCGACGGAAGATGATGTGGTTGGTGCTGTTTTGACACAAAAAACCGAATAAAAAGAGTATGTGATCACATATGTGAGCCGATGATTGGTGGATACAGAAACAAGGTACACTCCAATCGAAAAACTATGTTTTTCTTTGTATCATGCTTGCACTAAGTTGAGACATTATTTGCTATCTAGTACTTGTTTGGTTGCTTGTCAAACTGATGTTATCAAACATATGTTGCATAGGTCGATTTCTATTGGAAGACTTAGTAAATGAGCTTATGCATTGATTTAATATGATTTGGCTTATAAATCGTATAAATCCATAAAAGGACAAATTGTTGCTAATTTTATTATTGAACATCGGATTGATTTAGAGCATGCTCTATATATTGTTTATGCTACTTTCACCCATTGTAAGTTATTTTTTGATGGATCGTTTGTAAAGAGGGTAAAGAAGTTGGTGTTGTTTTTGTTTCTTCTCATGATGCCAAATTTGAATTCTCAAACCGATTAGAGTATGATTGCACCAATAATCAAGCCGAATATGAAGCGTTATTATTCGGTTTAGAAATGTTAAAGTCCATGGGGGTTAAGTATGTAAAGTCTTTCGGTGATTCGTTGTTAGTAGTGAAACAAATTTGTAAAAATTTTCAGTGCTTAGACAGATCTTTGAATGCCATATTATACAAATGCCTAAACATCATTAGAGTGATGTATGAGTTCAATATACATCATGTACCTAGGCTAGAGAATGGTAAAACTAATGAGTTAGCGCAATAAGCATCGAGTTACAATGTGAGTAAAGGTAAATTTTCAGTGGTTGATAAACCGATGTTTAAGGTGCTAGAATTAGACCGTTCGGACACTAACGCGTCAAACCGTGATAGTACCGAATCACTTGATTGGAGGTTACCCATAATTTCGTACATTCGTAGCCCTGCCCAAAGTGTAGATAGAAAAGCTCGGCATGTGGCTTTTAATTATATTTTGATTAATGGTGATTTATACCGCCAAACGGGAGACGATTTGTTATTAAAATGTTTGGGTCATGATGATGCTAAAGTAGCTATGGGGAAGTTCATTAGGGCATTTGTAATACGCATCAATCGGCTCAAAAATAAAATGGTTGTTAAAAAAGGTCAGATTCTATTGGCCAACCATAATTGCAGATTGCTACCATTACCATTACTACAAAGGACGTGAAGAGTGTCAAAGATTTGAAAACATTCCATTGACACCCGTAGCCATGATGAATCCCATTTTAAAACCATGTCCATTTCGAAGATGGAGATTGGATTTCATAGGGAAAATACATCCTTCATTTTTTAAGGGACGTCGTTTCGTGTTGGTCGCAACGGACTACTATAAGACCACCCTACCTCTATAAAACAGAAGACTATGGCCGGTTGAGGATCATCACAATCGATCAAACCATTTGTCTTTACATTTTACATTTCTCAAACCCTAATCCCCTCACTCGACCTTATTTTGCTGTTCTTCCTTCGTCTTGGTGACGTTTGAAGGCGATCCGGCTGGCCTGACTTAGCCCGAATCATCCATAAGACGATCCTCCTCCGACGGGGTCTCTCTCGAGGCAGAATTGTCTAGGTGCTACCTCAAACCCTGCGTTGAAGAAATGTCGGTGTTCCCGCACACGGACGTGCGAGCGGTGTGTTGGTCCGGACCCAATTTCGGCGTCAACACACTGAAGGATCAATAAAAGAATTTACTGTTGAGGTAAAGGAATCAACCCTGTAATTGTACTTTGTTTTGTCATTATTACAATCAGTAGTAAGTAAATTCTCTATGCTGTTTCAAACGTAATGCCTGTCTGACTTCACTTGGATAATGCTTTTTAATAATTAAAGTTTCGTTCCAAAATGAAGTTTATGATCTTGATTAGCTCTTACGTTTGTAGATGGTGTTATAAGCATCAGAAAAAGCTAGCTGATAAAAGTGTCAGGGAACTCAGCAAAAGTGTTGCCAGCTCTGAAGAGTGTAAGTTGAGTGCCACTTGTTTTCCATACTACACAAAATAGTTTGCTAACAAATAATATTGTGCAGTGATCAACACGGAGAATGATAATGGTAAAGAAGTGTCCAATACTGCAACTGGTTCTGGAAAACTTCCACAGATAAATACAATGATTTCCATTGTCTCAGCACCACTAATGGACAATAAAGGAATGTACCATTGTTACACTAACATCTTTACATGCTACTGCTTATATGTGATGCATTCCATCTTTTCAGATTTGCAGGAAAGTAATTTTCATGAGATCATACCAAATGCAATGCGGGTTGGAATACCTGAACTTAACCAAGAGAATTATATTGGTGCACTAAAAGGTGCAACAGAATGTATTTCTACATCAGATAATCCTCTTGATTCTAATGCGTTCCATTCTAATTCTCAAACTCAGTATGGAAACAATGCAACCAAGCTGACAAGTGTGCAACAAGCATGGAGCAAGACATAACTGAAGAATCCTGTGAGCAGTATTTGGTTGTGGATGATGGTGACTGATGATTTTATTCCTTCAATAAAGAGTTGTGAAGCTATTTGTGACAATCCCCATCCCCGTAAAGTCTAAAGACAACATGGTGGCCATCATGGATTGCGATACGAGTTGTGTCGTTGCCACTGAGAGCATGTCTGTTATGCCTCTGGTTTCGATTAATGATGCTGTTTCAAATCTGTTTCCATCTAATGTGACTTCTGATATGGGCAAGGCAGATCATCAGGGCGTAGGGTTACCAGGTAATATTGCTGCAATTCAGCATCCCTGTGCTAATAGTCCTGTCTCAGCTATATCCTTACCTGCACTCAAGGGTAACACAAGCAATACACAGAATTCAAATAAGAAAGTTGCAGCTGAAGAACAGGAGGTAACATCACCACGCGCTTTGCTCACTACAGAATATGCAGCTGAAAGTACTCAATCTATCAGTAAATCGGCACTAAATCAATTGTTTTCCTCTGATATGAGAAACACTGAAGCAGATCACGGTAATAAATTGGCCACGCCAGAATATGCTGCGGGCACAATGTCCAAGTGTGGTGAAAGTGGAACAGATGACTCTTACTGCCCCTTGCTGCATTCTCTTGCTATCCATGAGAGTACAATAACTGATTGACCTTTAGAACCCTTGGCTATTGAGAATTCACCATTCTTGAAAGCATCGCCTATGTGGGCACACATTGAGAAAATGGAGATGTTCAAGAAAGTGCCACAGCGACCGCATTTTCATCCATTCAAGCGGCTTAGTCCAGAGCTCTGCGAAGCAATGGCATTAGGCTTGATGGTCTTCTTCGCCAATACAGCAGAAAGCATAAGGAGCTTGAATATTCAGGATGCGAATGGACTGTTCAAGGAGAAGATGAAGGGCCTATGTTTGCTAGAAGAACATGGTTTTGACGTTGGGCGTCTGCGTTCGCACTTGGAAACATTGCTGCAGATTAAGAATAGTCATACTGATCTAAGGGGGGCAATTAAAAAGCTGGAGGAGAAGATTACTCTCAAAGAAATGGATGGCCGACAGCGTGACACTCAAATTGGCTTGCTATATACTGCTGTTCTTGACCTTGAACGACAAGCTAAACTCTTTCGCTGCATATTGAAGTCTTCTCTTTTACAGAAGAAGACTGATGCTTCGGAGGTCTCCAGGCTCAGGACGGAAGCCAGCGATCTTGAGCAATTGTATGTGTCTATTGAGAAGCAGTTCAGCAGCATTGTCGCGGCACCGTGGTGAGGCTCCTTATGGGAAATAATTTTTACATTCACTTGTCAGTAATTCGTGGTGCTGGCGTGGTATGACCTTTTGATCCTTCTGGGATGATATGGCATGCGCTTGCGCGTTCATGCGAATTCTCAAGCAAAGCCTAATGTTGCATCGTGCATGCCTTGCTTACCAGCAAGGCTGGTGAGTTTCCTGAAGAGAGTTCCATTTCAAGCTGACTTGGCCACTTGGGCACAAAATCTTGACGGCCTGTGCTGATTGGGGAGCATGAACTATAAAAGTGAATGTTCAAGTGGTTGATTTTGTTTATATAATGTAACTAGAGGCATCCGTAAGAACGAAGTTTTTCGTTGGGGATTGTTTGGTTATATGGGTACTTAAAACTAACGTGCACTCTGCATCGGTTGCGACATCGAACTACTTTTCCTGTCACTTCGATTTTTTATTTAGCTCTCAGGTATATCTGCACAACGCAGCGCTTACAAGATGGCTTGACATTATGTGGAGTAACCAGTGTCATGTATGGTTCACGTTCAAAACTGGAAGCCTCGGATCTTGGTCTGGTTCTCAACCATGGATTAGAAATTTTACAGCTCAGATTCGCGCCGGTAGCTGCAGACGTCTTCTCTTAGCACAGCGGCACGTGAACACGTGAATAAACCTGCCCGAACTGGAAGAAAATATAATATTTTTTAACACGGCAAAAATTGGCGAAACAAAGCCGATTTTGGCTGGAATATATGTTAATCTATATGTTTTTTACAAATCGTTGTGTATTACATATGGTTTTATGGGGCGATATTCCTAGCTTGTGTCACCAACTTTAATTGGTACTCCTGGATTTGGGCTTTTTGTGACACGTTGTATCACAAAATTGCATTTCGAGAGGGTAAAATGAATAAAAATAAGTTTGAAGTTTTTTTTAAGATTTTGACTATATTTGAGGAAAATAAATTTAGACATTATTATTTTATCCTTTTGGAGATCAATGGCTGCCATACATCAACGAGGTAGCACGCTATACACAGGCATAACTCGGGGCAACACGCAATTCCGGTCAACGAAAAAAGGATCGATCATAGAAAGAACATCCAGTCGTTGGTCATGTCGTCACGACTCACGACAGAATGAAATTCCAGAAATCTTGACCCCCAGTTGAGTAACCTGACAACTTGGCAGCCTAGCTAGCTAGGAGTAGTTCGACTTCATGACCATTCGCTGGGCCCTTCGGCAAATGTTTTTGGCTCGGATTCAAGGTTCGTTGCACCATAGAATTGATTAGGTGAGAGATGATTGTCTGATCCGTTTTAAATTTGTTCCCTCGATCTCGTCGTACGTGTTTATCTATCTTCACGTATGAAATTAAATTACCTTACAGAAATGAAAACACTTGACATTCGAGCTTAATTATGCGGTGAACCAGAACGTGGAGAAGCTGTTGCGTAGCACATGTGGTGCACAACGTAAGCGGATTTTTTCAACATCATCTGTAGTCAAGCAGCATCTAAAAGATTTAGATCTAACAGATTAACGGTTCACATCCATTCGACATTGATTCACTAGTTTTATTTGTACAAAAATTATTTGTCACAGACTCAATTTGCACCACTTAACTACAGGATACTGAGTTTTTCTTTTCTGCACAGAGAAGAGAGCACGCCTGACTCTCGACGCCGCGCTCCGGTCAGCGGCGAAGCCTAAAAACTTCGGAGAGCTAGGCGATAGAGAAATTAACACATGGATCATTCAGTTCAGGGGGTCATCGGGCTGGGCGGCGGGGAGCTGCTGTAGCGTACGGCGACTTCTTGTATTGTATGCATTGAACACGTAATGGGCCGTAATTAAAATCTCTGAACACTATATATACATATAACGACATTATATTATTTTGCGCGTGGCATTTGCAATATGCGTCCAGATCAAACTCCCGACGCGTGGTGTTGACCGCTGTGGTTCTGCACAACACTTTTATTTTTCAAAGATTTTGTTAAGGTAGTAAATTAAAATAGATTTACTATATAAAAGATAATGTTAAGTCCATAACGAATCTCCTCTACATAGTTATCGGCAGACTTAAGGTTGACCGGATTTCTTGTTCATTTTCTAGTTCGGAATTTCAAGCCGCCCCCACCTTGAAGCCGCCCCCACCTTGAAGTCGCCCCCATTGACCGTTGAGATTAGATGTGTAGGAGATATGATAAATTAAAATCGATTTACAATCATTCTCTAAACAATGTCAATTTGAGAATGTACAAGTACGAAGGTACAGAAAATCTATCGACATAATTGTTGCCATGACGTAAAAGCATCTTCAGCAGTAATCTTTAAAATGATTCTTTAAACAATGTCAATTTGAGAATATACAAGTATAAAGGTACAAAAAATCTATTGACATAATTGTTGCTATGATGTAAAAGCATCTCCAGCAGTAATCTTTACAATCATTCTCTAAACGATGTCAATTTGAGAATGTACAAGTGTGAAGGTACAGAAAATCTATCGACATAATTGTTGCCATGACGTAAAAGCATCTCCAGCAGTAATCTTTACAATCATTCTCTAAACGATGTCAATTTGAGAATGTACAAGTATGAAGGTACAGAAAATCTATCGACATAATTGTTGCCATAACGTAAAAGCATCTCTAGCAGTAATCTTTACAATCATTCTCTAAATGATGTCAATTTGAGAATGTACAAGTATGAAGGTACAGAAAATCTATCGACATAATTGTTGCCATGACATAAAAGCATCTCCAGCAGTAATCTTTACAATCATTCTTTAAACGATGTCAATTTGAGAATGTACAAGTATGAAGGTATAGAAAATCTATCGACATAATTGTTACCATGACGTAAAAGTATCTCTAGCAGTAATCTTTACAATCATTCTCTAAACGATGTCAATTTGAGAATGTACAAGTATAAAGGTACAGAAAATATATCGACATAATCGTTGCCATGACGTAAAAACATCTCCAGCAGTAATCTTTACGATCGTTCTCTAAACGATGGCCGGGCGGCGGGGAGCTTCTGTAGCGTACGGCGACTTCTTGTATTGTATGCATTGAACACGTAATGGGCCGGCTAATTAAAATCTCTGAACACTATATATACATATAACGACATTATATTATTTTGCGCGTGGCATTTGCAATATGCGTCCAGATCAAGCTCCCGACGCGTGGCGTTGACCGCTATGGTTCTGCACAACACTTTTATTTTTCAAATTGATTTTATTGATTTTGTTAAGGTAGTAAATTAAAATAGATTTACTATATAAAAGATAATGTTAAGTCCGTAATGAATCTCCTCTACATAGTTATCAGCAGACTTAAGGTTGACCGGATTTCTTGTTCATTTTCCAGTTCGGAATTTCAAGCCGCCCCCACCTTGAAGCCGCCCCCATTGACCGTTGAGATTAGACGTGTAGGAGATATGATAAATTAAAATCGATTTACAATCATTCTCTAAACAATGTCAATTTGAGAATGTACAAGTACGAAGGTACAAAAAATTTATCGACATAATTATTGTCATGACGTAAAAGCATCTCTAACAGTAATCTTTAAAATGAATTCGTGCTTTAAAATTTTAGGAATATAAAGCATCACATTGCTTCAGTAGATGCTTTAAAATGAGTTGTACTTTAAAATGTTTTAGAGATCCTTTAAATCTTTCCCTTGGTGCTTTATACTTAGAGCACCAAAGTTGATGTTTATCCCGTACTTTATCCTTTTTGTGTGACACAAAACTAATTTCTCTTTCCCCTCAACGCTCCACCGCCTTTGCTCAGTCGCCCCAACGCTGGTGCCCTGCTCCTGCTTGACGCGTTGCGCTGCCCTCGCGCGCGCCTTGCCTCTAATGCCGTCCCCTTTGCCGCACTCCTTTGAAACACCCTGACTTGCCATCCCCTTCGCCGCTCTCTAACACGCATTGCTCCTACACGCTGCAGCTTTCGCCACCGTTCCAACATACGTTGCTCCGACGTGCCGACCTTTCATGCACCTAGGATGATACCATCTTGGAGATGCTGCTCTGCTTCATCCCTAACCAAAGAGTTACTTTTGTCAACTCGGCTCCACCAATGATCGCGGCATACTCTTTATGGAGCAGATTCTCTATGTCGGCGTCGACACCATCCATTTTATCATCCATCTCTTCTGACAGCGTGAGGTAAAGGGGCTGCCTTCTTTGAAGAGGATAAAGTGATAAAGTGAGGCCACACCCCGAAGGCAAAGAGCAAAACCGGTGGCTGTGAAACATGATGAAGCTCAAATGCTCGAAGAAATATTTTAAAAGCAAAGAAAAATATAAAGAACTAATTTTTACAATATCTAATACAGCGCGCTGCCTTGAATCTTTAAAAATGAGAGTTAGAGGATCTTTAAAATTGATTTTAAAGCATATATTAGATGCTCTAAGGATGGCCGGGTTTCTTGTTCATTTTTTTTAGATTGGAATTCTAGCTCTTTTTCTTTTGATCGGGAATTCTAGCTCTTCGGAAGCCGCCCCCTGTACTAATCGCGGTCATGGTCGCGGTCTCGAAGCTTGGTCAAAACGACCTATAAGGAGAAAGTCTGTGCAAAAAGGGTGATACGTATATAAATTGTATAAAATTGTTGTCACCTTTGATTTTTAATATTATCTTTAAATTTTTTATATTATTTAGTTCATTTGCATAAAAATTTCAGTATATTTCAAATTATTTTAATTATATAGTAAATTATAAAAAATATATGCTACCTCTATTCCCAAATTATTATCACCGTTGATTTTTAACACTAATTTTGACTATTTATTTTATTTAAAAATAACAAATATTATATATTTTATTATAATTTTTATCATTATGGTTTTATAAATTATAAACTATAATTTTATATATTTAAATTAATTTTTTGAATAAAATGAATGATTAAAGTTAATGTTAAGAAGCCAACGACAACAACAATTTTAGAATAGAGAGAGTAATATTTATGATACTTTTTGAATATGATGAACAATCGAAGATGATGTTAGAAATTAGAAACAAATACAGTAATTAATTTGCATAATTTCCTACTAAATTCAATATAGTACTCACAAATTAAATTCTTACTAAATTCGATATTATCTCAGTCCTCGCCCTTCTTGAACGAGCCTGTTATAAATACATAGACATGCCAGTGCAAGCAAGCATGTCGCCGAAGCTTATTCGCCGGAACAATCACACATCGTCCTCCTCTGCATGCCCTAGCTTGTAGGAGCTCTTTTCTAGAAATCTCGAGCCCTAGCCAGTTGGCGCCATGGATCATCCGCAAGCAGACCCAGCCAAGTTCTCCAGGTGCTGCGACGTCTCCTTGGAGCCCAAACCGTCGCTGGGCACCAGTCCGTTTACTCCAGACACCGCCGATCCTCCGGTCCAGACACCCAGCTCCGGGCGGCGGGCCATACACCCTGCCTGGTCCGTCAGCCATGGCTCATCCAGGATGTCATTCTCAGCGTCGCTGGAGGCACGCGTTTTGGGAAGATCGCTGAGGCGCGCGAGCAGTCACTTCTGCGACCTCGAAGACGAGGACACGGAAGACGATGAGTCCGTCGTGAACGGCGTCGTCGACGAGGAGATGGCAGTCAGCGCTGTGTTAGCAGCGGCCGCTGATGAAGCTCCTGCGAAAAGGCCGACGTCGGCCACGCGCTCGAGGCTCAGCGTCATACTGTTGGACCAGGGCTTGTTCACCGTTTACAAGCGTCTCTTCGCGCTGTGCGTCGCCCTGAACGCCACGGGACTCGCGCTTACCGCGGCCGGGCGCTTCCCTTACGCCAGGGGGCACGCTGCCGTCTTCTCCATGGGCAACATCCTGGCGCTCACGCTGTGCCGCTCCGAAGCCGTGCTACGGATCGTGTTCTGGCTTGCCGTCAAGATGCTCGGCAGGCCGTGGGTGCCGGTCGCCATCAAGACCGGCGTGACGGCGGTCCTGCAGTCGCTCGGCGGCGTGCACAGCGGCTGCGGCGTCTTGTCGCTAGCGTGGCTGATATACGCGCTGGTGCAGGCGCGCGACGACGTGACGTCCCGAGAGATCGTCGGCGTCGCTTCGGTGATACTCGGCCTGCTCGCGCTTTCGTGCATGGCCGCGTTCCCACTCGTGCGACACCTCCACCACAACGTGTTCGAGCGCACGCACCGGTTCGCTGGCTGGTGCGCGCTCGCGCTTCTCTGGGTCTACATCGTGCTCTCCGCCGGCTACGACCCGGCGACCAAATCATACGCTCGGTTAACCATCGTTGCCCTCATGAAGCGCCAGGAGCTCTGGCTCACCGCCGCTATTACCTTCTTCACCTTCCTCCCGTGGCTCACCGTGCGCCGCGTGCCGGTCACGGTCACCGCGCGTTCCACACACGCATCCGTCATAACCTTCCACGGCGGCGTCAAAGCCGGCCTCCTTGGCCGCATCAGCCGGTCGCCGCTGTCCGAATGGCACGCTTTCGGCATCATTTCCGACGGCGGTGAAACACACACGATGCTTGCCGGTGCCGTGGGCGACTTCACGCGCCGCCTTATCTCCGACCCACCGACACACCTCTGGGTACGCAACCTCCACTTCGCCGGGCTGCCGTACCTCATCAACATGTACCGCAGCGCAACCATGGTCGCCACGGGCTCTGGAATATGCGTGTTCTTGTCGTTCCTGATGCAGCCTAGTACCACAGAGCTGTCGCTGGTGTGGGTGGCCAAGGACATTGAGGCGAACTACGGCGAGGAAATGAAGGCGGCGGTGTCCTGCAGCGACAGGCTGCGCGGCCGCGTGGTGGTGCACGACACGGCGGTGATGGGGCGTCCGGATGTGGCGGCGGTCGCCGTTGACGCTGCACGGCGATGGCATGCGGAGGTGGTTGTGGTGACCAGCAACCCGGGGGGAAGCAGAGACGTTGTGGCTGCATGCAGCAAGGCCGGCATCTCGGCGTTCGGGCCCATTTGGGATTCTTGATCATGCCAGCTGCTTGGAAGAATGGAAGCTATCTGAAGTTCAAGGATTTTGAATTTGATCTTGGGTGTGTGTGTGTTTTGTTTGATCCGAGGTACAGTGATGGATTTTGAAATTCAAGTAGGACTACCGGTGCACCATCGTGCTGTACAAACATTTTGGTGTTCATCCAAGGTAAAATGCTTGCTAATTAGTGCAAGAACAAGTGTATATATTCTACAGCCACCACCCTGACATATGGTCGATATCGTCGATTTGACTTTGACGTCAGAGTAACCGTCCTCCCCCCCCCCCCCCCCCCCCCCCTCCCCCTAAAACACTGCAAGAAAGTAGTTCCTGTATGAGAGAATTCACACTAAAAATTCACTGTTTACTTTCTTGGGCCATTTTATTTGAACTTCACTATCTGGACTGGACCGAATGCAATCTTTTCCTTTATTGACCCTCTATTAGTTTAGACTATTAACAATGTTAAGTGAATGTTGAAATGATATTTTACCTTTTCTATAAAATAACATACTTTTTTCGGTTTTAAAATATTGACACCATTTACTTTTCACGCATGGTACTGTTTCTGGCTGACGTGGAGATTAGGTGCACATGATGAGGTTCCACGGGGCATCAACTCCGCTCACCCGAACTTGGGCCAAGATCAGCAAAGACGATGCAACTGGCTATATGTTATAGGCAATGAGTCAAAATAGTTTATATGAGATAAAATAATAATTTAAGCTTTAAGATTAACACAAAATAGACGATTCACAATTATTTAGGATTATTTTAAATTTTGCGCATAATACGCGTGCATCGAAAGGTGCTGACATATGGTTCTGAGATTCTCACGTGTCAGCGACCCTTGTATTACCGCGCTGAGGATCTCGATCCAAGAATAGAGGGAGTATGACCCCGTTTGGAGCCGCTTCGGGAGCGCTTTCATCGAAATTAATTGGATTAGCTCCCCAAACGTGCCGCTTCGAACACCGCTTCCAACGGCCGTGATTTTCTCCGACGCTCCCGTATAACTATAACGAAGAATCAGCCCTTACGGGTGCTTCCACCGAAAGCGCATCTGGTCCACGCCCGCCTCCATCTGCGAACCCATCATCCCCGCCTCCGTCGATCCATCCGCGCCCGCCGCCGCCATCGTCCTCCCCCTTGCTACCGATGTCGTTGCCGACGCTGCTCCTGCCGCTGGCGCCATCGCCGTCACTTGGCGCCGACCCGTCCCCATCCTCGACGTCGTCGTCGGCGCCGTCTCTGCCGCCGACGTCGTCCTTGTCCCCCCCCCCCCCCCCCCCCCCCCCCCCCCCCCCCCCCCCCCCCCCCCCCCCCCCCCCCCCCCCCCCCCCCCCCCCCCCCCCCCCCCCCCCCCCCCCCCCCCCCCCCCCCCCCCCCCCCCCCCCCCCCCCCCCCCCCCCCCCCCCCCCCCCCCCCCCCCCCTGATGTCGTACCCATCCGCTCTCTCCCACACGCCGCCTCAACGCCGGTGTCCACCTCCGTGCTGCTTTTGGCCCCCGCCTTCGGCCTCTATCTTCGCCTCCACCTCCAAGCCCCTCCATCCTCGCCCATCCAACGACCGCCGCCGATGCTCCGCACTGCACTCTCGAGTTGCGTGTTGAGCAGAAGCGAGGCTGTCAAACACATTGCTTCTTTCCAAATCAGATTCCGTAGGGAGCTGCTTTGTTGGCAAGCGAACTTTGAATGAAATCGTGGTGGCGCAAAGTGGTTCCAAACGGGGCCTATGAATGAAGAGCACGGCATACATCCAGATCCAGCACAGCCAAACATAATTCAGATAGGTAGTTCCATGTTTTTAAACTTTCGATGAACGATGAAATCAAATGAATATTCTAAGTTGTATGACAACCAAAACTTATACAACTGAGATCTCATAGTCCTAAAACATCACATTATATGATTTATAAAACTGTCGATAAAATATATCTGACTGAAGGAACGTTGCTCATCCTTGATCTTCGGTGCTGGTGTCCCCACATCCTCATCCGACGCCATCGAGAAAACATCCTGCATGATCATGCAAGACGCTAGGCATGATGCGCACTCGAGCAAACCTCCCCCATACGCACTGACACATTACCGATTCTTTAAGCGATGGTCTCACTCGCCCCCAGCCTCCATGACCTTCCAGATCCAGCTTTCCACTGCACATCATGCGTCTCCACGCGAGCATCGATCGCAGTTTTGCAAAACCAAGTGCTTCAGTGGTGCTACGCGTAATACTAGCTTCTCCAGCAACCACTTGCATGCAGTACTGCAAGTGCGCCGAGATGTAAAGGTACAGCACGTTGGCTGCACTGCCCTACATGCCCACGACAATAAAAATGTCCGGGGCGAAAGCGGCTTGGAGGGAATCAGATCCTCTAACTATTGTTAGAAGGATAATGGCTCGCTGACACGTAGATCAGTAGAGGGTAAACTCTTTTACTCATCTACACGTCAGCGATGTTTATCCCTCGTCACAGGAACTCGTTCCCCCGGAAAAGAATTCTCTGCAGCGCACCTGAATGCAGCCCTGGCTTGGATCGCCGGCACGTGGACATGTTAAAAGATCAAACTGCTGCAGCATCCGACGGTTTCCTCGCATCAGACTCGACTCGCTCGATCGAAACTGCTCTCAGTGCTCGACGGCTCAATCCCTAATCTCGTTCTCTGCTCTCCGGCGCAACCGACGAAATCCCAAATCCATGCGCGATAAAACAACTATTGCGCCCATTCATCTGGGCTAAAAGTGCCTTTTCTGTCACGACGATGCCACTCGATTAGGGGCACTAGGATACTTCGTGATGCTTCTCCGACTCGTTAATCACGGCACGGTAACGCGCGGGCTTTACTATCATTCACAGTCGCGTGCAGCTATAAGATCGCAGCGACGGCAGCAGATCGAGCATGTCATGTTCCCAAACCAAAACCCCAACCCCTCCTCACCAGAACCGGGCGAGGAGGAGGGCAACCAAAACCTCCCCGGCGCCGCGGATCCACGCGTCCGTCGCCTGTTCCCCCGCCCCGTCCGTCCTTCGCCTCACTCTGTTCTTGATATGTAATCAACGTCTGCCCGAGGACTTCGCAACGGCTTAATTCCCCCGCATACGAACGCGGGTTTTACCAATTAATTACTTCCCGTTACTTGGGCCGGCGTTGGTAGGCTAGCTAGCAGCCTAGCAGCTAGCGATGGAGGCCGGCGCCGTGTCCAGGAAATGCGCCGTGGCGACCTCGCTGTGCGCCCTCGCCGGCCTGTTCCTCCTCTCCTCCGCGCTCCTCGTCGCCGTCGGGTACATCCCGTTCCAGCCGCGCGTGGCGTCGACGTGGGACCGCTTCTCCAGCGTGCAGAAGGCCGCTGCGGCGCCGCCGACTGGTGGTGGTCGTCACGATGCCGTGGTGGTCGACGCGCCGGCGCCGGACCCGACCGCGGGCGGCGACCTTGGCGGCGATCACGGCGCGGAGGATGGTGCTGATGCTGGCAGCAGCCTTGCGCCGGCCCCGGCACCGGCGATGGAGGGGGAGGAGGACGGCGTGGAATGCGACATGTTCGACGGCCCATGGGTGCGCGACGACGACGCGTGGTACCCGCTGTACGAAGCGGCGGAGTGCCCGTTCCTGAGCGACCAGGTGGCGTGCCGCCGCAACGGCCGCCCGGACTCCGGCTACGAGCAGTGGCGGTGGCAGCCAAGGGGATGTGCCGGCCGCACCAGGTTAGTACGTAGCGGGCATCCCAATTAGCACGTAAGAAATGCACGGGCTTGTGCACTCGTGAGTCGTGACATGGATCTTGATGCTAACATAGCTCTCTCGTCGACCGTTCTCCCGTGTGATATGAAGAATGGGTGGCGTGGAGGCGCTGGAGCTGTGCCGGGACAAGCGGCTGGTGTTCGTCGGCGACTCGCTCAACCGCAACATGTGGGAGTCCCTCGCCTGCATCCTCTACACGGCGGTGCCGGACCGCTCGCGGACGCGCATCGTCGAGGACGCCGGCGCCGAGGTCTTCCTTGCTATGGTACGTGGCGCCATCCACTTCTGGAACCCGTCAAATTTTCTGATTCAGCGGCCGATGTTTGGTTGCCTTGAGTCACGGTCATTTTGAAGTTACGCCGGCGTTTAGAAAATAGTTAGTCGTGCCGAGTACTGATCACGGAGGATTAGGAAGCTCGCAATTCCGGCCGGGCGCAGAGATCAGGCTGGACTTCACGGGATGCCAGCTCGCGATGATAGACTTTGAGCACATGCCATGGCAGAGGGTAACAGCATTAAGCGCAGCATGAGCAACTCGCACATAAGATAGAATTTTCATATTTCGCCCCTCAATACATAAGCTTTTCGTTGTTGCCTCTCAATACGTGTGACTTTCATTTCGAACTATTAAATATGCTAACCTCTTTAGAATGAGCTATTTTTAGTTTCTCCTTTCAATTGTTGACCAAAATACTTTTCTTTTTTTTATCTCTGATTAAACTTAGCCACCACCGCTTCACACTTCGTTGCTTCTCAGTCTAGCTCGTCCATTTGCTTCGCACGTACTCGGCCGACTGCCTCGCCCACCAAAACAGTCAGTCAGCTTACAACATTACGCGGACGGACAAACCAGTTAGTCGGACGTGTGCATGACTGAGAACGAGTGAAGCAGACGAGGATGGAGGAGCAAAACTGTGAGAAGCGGCGTGAAGCGGTACCAACTAGATTGACCGGAAATAAAGAAGAAAGGTATTGAAAGAGACTAAAAATGACTCATTTCAAAAAGGCTATTGAAAGAGACTAACGTATTTAATAGCTCAAAATAAAAGTCACAAGTATTAAAGGACAACAACCGAAAAGCTCACGTATTAAAGGGCAAAATCTGAAAATTCGCGCACATAAGAGGACTACAAATGGTGTATGAGTGTAACTTCGCTTGTACAAATTCTGCTAAAACAGGATTACAATTGCTCCGTTGAATTCTTCTGGAGCCCATTCCTCGTGAACCTCGAAACAAAGAGCAACGGAGCCAGGGCGCTCAAGGTGGACCAGCTACTGCCCATGCTGCAGCGGACCCTGGGAGCGGATGTCCTCGTCTTCAACACCGGCCACTGGTGGACACACTCCGGCAAGCTGAGAGCGTAAGGCTTTACAGCTCTATATATATTCAATCAGATGAACTAGTCAGAAGGATCACGAAATTTCACCCCCTGCATGCTCGCTTCGTTTCTTCCTCAACACTTAGCCCTGCATCTTGGTTTAGGTGGGACCATCTTGAACGGGACGGGGTGAAGGTCGAGATGGCAGGAGAAGAAGCCTTCAACAGAGCACTGAGGACCTGGGCTAGGTGGATCGACCAAAACATAGACCAGAGCAGAACACGGGTCTTCTTCCGGAGCGTCTCACCTGAACACAAGTGGTAGTATATGTTTTGCAATGCTACTAAAACTTGCAGCACTACTTAAACACCGTGACACATATACGCCATGATATAATTACATGAAACTAACAAAAGTGCATACTTTCTATGGTGCAGGACAAACTGGTGTCATAACCAAACATCTCCTATCACCAACGGAACAGTTGCTTCATGGTTTCCAAAAAGCATGGTAACCATAGTGGAGAGGAATATAAGGATCATGAGAACGCCGATTTCATATTTGAACATCACACACCTCTCTGAGCTCCGGATAGACGCGCACCCGTCAGTTTACACCATTAACAGGGAAGGGAAACCTCTTAGCACAGAACAATGTCAACAACCAATCAAATACGGTGACTGCAGTCACTGGTGCCTACCAGGGCTACCGGATACATGGAATGTGCTTTTGCTTGCCTCTATGAGGATACCTACCTCTAATGTACACTTGCAAGGATAAAGCAAAAGGCCGAATATATAGAAATCATTTTTGGTAATGGTGTGTCAAAAGAAAAGGAATGGGGTAAACAATACAAGAACAAGTCACAAACGTAGCCTTATTATATTAAAGAGTACAACAGGGATAAAAGTGGCATATCAGTGCTACACACAACTTCTCAAATTAGTTAACAGAGGCTAAGCAATCAAACAAATTACTAAGACATTAACTGTGACACAGCCAACTAAGTTTCTCTCTACACATGGTTGCAAACAGCAGCACAAGCTAAATACAGAAGTGAACAATGTTTGGCAGCAAATGGGGGTATTGGCAGCTAGATTAACAAACAGCTCAAAATATGTAACAGCAGTGCAACAACTTATGTTAATCACATATTTCTAGCTAGTCTTTTCATTTTGACAATATAGATTGACAAGCACAAGTTGCTACGTACCCTGGAAGCTGTGTATCAACAATGACAAATATATTGAATTCAACTTGCCCAAAATTCAAGCAGCAGCAGCATGTGTCACGAAAAAGCATCCTGCAAACCCAATCGTGGTACCACTTGTGTGATATCAGTCAAAACAGGGAAACTCAAATCAAAGACATAGGCTATAAACCCATCCAGAAACAGCTATAGTTGATTTTAACTAGAACCCAAACAAGGCATGTGACCGAGCAAAATGCAAACAAGGCCAGTTACATCATGCAATCCACCGTTCAAATCTGACAGCATCAAACTTCCAAATTAAAAAAAAAACACTACCTGAGCTTCAAGAAACACAGACAACACTAACTTGGTGTTTGTTTTGGAATAGCTCTGAAGCTCTGTGCAAATAGACAATACTAAAATTGTAGGTAAACAAAATGCATTACAATCATACATACATGCTGTCCTCTCTTCACAACTCATAAGCAAAGTTTCAACTAGACTGAACGGATCACCAGCTAATCATAAAGGAATTTCATATGGTAATATAACAATAAAAAGGAACAGTACAGAGAAATATGACTTCACTTGTCTACTTAAATCCAAACTGCAAAGCAGTCATAACAAAGTACATGTGAAGCATTATAAGGAAACAGTGCGCTATCTTGACTTATCCCTTAAAAGCAAAAATTGAGTGCGCAAACTGCATTCCAGAATCCAGATCAGAGGCAAGGCAGAATATGCAACACATCCATATAAGCAGACAACACTTCTGAATTCAGCACAACCATTTCAAGCATAAGCTCCCAAGATTTGTCATGCACCTGAGTCACAAAATTCACTAGAACTCAATCAATAATTCAGCTGAGTGCAAAGATAGATAAAAGAAATTAGGTAATGCTCCTTTGGTAAGCTTATGTGCTAGTTTAAGAGAATGCTTTTATGCATTTCAAACAGATAATAAGGCATAGAAAATCGCCATGACAGCTCGAGGGTTGCATTAGCTTCTGCGATACTTTAAAAATGCTTGTGTTTATAAATGCAATTTTTTGCACAAAATTAACAGCAAGAAAATTTCAAAAATATCCTAAAACCCAAAATAGTAGAACTGATCAATTGAGGTCATGTCTGATGAAACAATACGAAGATGCAAACCCTTTTTTTTTAAATAAAAAAAAACTCAGAAGTAGAATTCATTAAATCTGATAAAGGAACACAATAAAGAAACTACTACCCAGCACAGTTGGAAAAAGTAAATATCCTTGCCAGTTCAAACTTTATGGAGCATCAGGAAAAAGCACATCAAGAATATCAAATCTTGAAGATCCAAAATAATTAGCCATGAGTCCATGACTGTAGATTAGGATCCAAGCACATACAAAACAGCAAAAGTAATGAATGCAGAAATATAAACTTCGCATCACATAATCAACCAACGAAGTAATGCAAAGTGAAAGATGCTTCAGATAGTCAGGCCATTTTAAACCCTTCATGCTACTAAGGTAAGCCAAAGGATACACTACACCCAACATAATTTCACAGAAAAGGAAAACGCAAAACAATAGACACAACTTCTAGTATGGAATTTAACATTCATAGCTTGCGCTCATGCTGACCAATCCAAACTATCAGTTTTCAAACTGGCTCAGTTCTCTAGCAGATGACCAAAGCTCATGAAATCAGTAAAAAATTGATCCTCTAGTCACAAAGTTTAGCAAACAACATGATTTGCAAACACAAGCAACGCTTATTCTCAAAAAGCTAATGCATAGCACCAGCCAATCAAAACGTAATTAGTAACACTATCAAGTTTCAAAAGCTAATATCCCACGCAATAAGCTATGCAATTTTAAAAAACATGCAATGTATGTTAAAAAAATACCTTAGAAGTAAGGTGGCATATTGGGGAACATTGGAGGAACCCTGCCAACAGGCCCAGGAGACATCCCGCCTTGAGGGTCCTGGCCACGGAAACCAGGTCCCGGAAGAGGATAATTTCCACCATCACCATAGCCACCTCCCTGCTGCATTCGGTACAGCTGTGAAGCTCCACCCATTCCCAGACCACCATGAGGCCCCATCCCACTGGCCCCAAATTGAGATGATCCACCAAAAGAGCCACCACCCATTCCCCCAGCACCAAATGCGCCACCCCCAGCACCCATCCCGCCAGGCATTTGACTTCCCATCGACCCTAAACCACCTGCTCCCCCTCCACCCATGTTAGATGGCAAGTTCGAATAAGGGATTGGACCCCCAAGCCCGCCGCCAAATGCACCAAAGGAGGGCATACCACCCCCAGGGCCACCATATTGTGCACCCATCTGTGGTCCACCAAGTCCAAGCCCAGAACCCGACATGTCTTGAGGGCCACCCTGCATCATCTGCTGCTGCTGTTGGCCAGCAGGCCCGGACTGCTGTGGTTGTGACTGCTTACCCTTCTTCCCCTCTATCGCAAGCTTGCATACAAGCTGGTGGCCGTCAATCACCTTCACGGAATCCACTAGAGAGGCCTGTGCACCTTCAGGAGTCTTGTACACAAAGAGCGCGAAACCACGGAACTTGCCCGTCTGCTTATCGAAGCCCAGGGGCCCCTCCTCGATCTCGCCATACGCAGCAAAGTGCGAGAGGAGTCGATCGGATGGCATGTCAGCAGGCACGTTACCGACAAAGATCTTACGGAGGGACACATCAGCCGGGGGAGCCCCGCCGCTGCCAGCTGCTCCACCGGACGGTCCACCAGCCGCGCCGGCGGCGGCGAGCTGCGTGACCGTCATCCGGCCGTCAATCTTCTTCGAGGGCTCCTTGAGCGCGAGGACGGCGGAGTCAGCGTGGCGGAAGGTGACGAACCCGTAGCCCTTGGAGCGGCCGGTGGCCTTGTCAGTGATGACGACAGCCTCCTCGAGGTCCCCGAAGGCGGAGAAGATGGCGCGGAGCGAGTCGGAGGTGGTCTCCCAGCCGAGACCGCGCACGAAGAGCTTGCGGAGGGCCGGGTCACGGTCGGCAGCGGCGCGCACGGCGTCGAGCGCGGCGGCCGAGACGAGCGCCGCGGAGGCGGCGATGTCCGCGAGCTGGTCCCGGGAGAGCGGCTCGAGGAGGCGGAGAACATCGTCGCGGGTGAGGCCCAGTGCGGAGGCCCCAGCGGCCGGAGAGACAGCGGAGGCGCCGTTCTCGTCGGGCTTGCGCTTCTTGGAGAAGTGATCCATGTGGGGGGAGGGGGATGCGGGGGCAGCAAAACCCTAGCTAGGGCTTCGGAGAAACAGCGGCGGCCGAGGTCGGGGAGGAAGGCGGATGACGGGTGGTGCCTGGTGGAACCGGAAGGGAGTTTTTATCGTCCTGGCAGCCGCAGGATTGCTTGGTTTGCTTCCCTCTCGATCTGTGCTTTTTCTTTTACTCCTCGTTTTAGGAATCTAGCGCCACAAATAGAAATTACCTCTATCTACAAATACAAGTATTCGAAATCACTACCAATATTAGTTGTCCAACAATATAAGCATTCCCCCGCGTGAGTCTACTAGCGTATAACCTGCAGACCTTCGGGAAAATCATGTGGGTCATGGTCATGCACGATGTGGATGGGAAGAGCGGCGGCATAGGTGCCGTTTCTGATAGCGACGAGCAGCACGTAGCTAACCTAGGTGCCAGCAGCGTCCGCGCCTCACTGTCGCCAGTCTAATGGCAGCAATGGCTGGGAGGATGAGAAGCCGACGGAGAAGCCTGAGAGGCAAGCGCAAGAGCCTCGCGAGGATAGGTGGTGGTAGGAAGAAGAAATTAATAATGGTATTTTTGTCATTTGGCTTTCTCCTTTATTCTAACTCAGGATTCTAGGAATCCTTGTATTTCTGAACGGATAGAGTAGCTAGTGTCCAGGTGGCACCAAGTCAGGTTTGAGCTAGGCGGAGCAAATCTCAGATATTGGGTTGAAGCCTAATAACCGATCCAATAGTTAGCGTTCTGGAATGTATGGTATCATGATCCAATTTCAAAATTTTTTAATGAGTATACAAACACTGCAACTAGAGATACAAATAGGTAATTATAGGTCAGCACTTTAACATATTTGTGTGATGAATTTATAAAAGTGAAAAGGTTTTCTAATTCATTTGAAAGACTGTTTGAGTCGTGGGCTGACCCAAAATTTAGAAATCTACCTAGTTGCAATGTGTTATCACCATGTCTTTTTTTTCCGCCCCCGAGAGAAGACAATTATGCATTGGAACAGACTAAGCATGCAAGTGAATACTCTTGAGGATCAAAGTTAATTCAAATTTTGCGGGTATTTATAGTTACCAGTAAAATTTGAACTAGATATAGATTTATAAGCATACCCATTTATATCTCTAGAACGGCCAGTGCAGTGGCGTGCGCAGCGCCTAGGGCAAAGGGGTTGAACCTTTTTTTGGACTACATATAGAACCAAGCCAACATTTTTGGAGCTCCATGCCCGAAGCCGCTGGGAGCAGATGACCATGGTCCGTTAACAACATGATAATCATACTTACGCACCAAACTCCGTACGCTGTGATTCACAAGATTAATCTATTAGTTAAAATCCAATTTACACAATAAGCACCAGTGGTCTAGTGGTAGAATAGTACCCTGCCACGGTACAGACCCGGGTTCGATTCCCGGCTGGTGCATGAACTTTTTTTCTCAGGTTGTCACCATGATGATGCACTGGGAGCACTTAACAATCACGAGCAAAGAATTTAACTACTGCAGTAAGGGTGGGTTATTTCACTGGCGCAACTCGATGCTACAAACTTCACACTTGGTCCAGAGAGTCTCCAGACGCCGAGCGGCCCGAGCCGAAGCATTTTGCATCGCAGATGCTTGATTGTGTAGGACCAAAGGCCGTTTGATTGACACCAGGGTTTCAAAAAACCATTTGAGCCGCGGAAACCGCTCGAGAGCGGTTTAACAAAAATTGTGAAAACCGTTACAAAAATCGAACAAATTCAAAAATCAAATTTTTGAGAGAAAACCGAACGGTTTTTACGGTTTACCGAGCGATTTTTACGGTTTATCGTTTTTGAATTTGAAATCAAATCAGTTTGAGCGGTTTTTCAACGGTTTTTGCGGTAAACCGCTCGGTTTGAGCGGTTTTCGAATTTTCAAATTTTTTCAAATTTTTAAAATGAGAACTGATCAACCGTAAAAACCGAACCGCAACGGTTTGATCGAAAACCGCGGTTTACCGCGGTTTTCGAGCGGTTTTGTGAACCCTGATTGACACATAACCCTTATTTTTAGTTAGAACGATTCTTGAGAAATGATTCTCAGTCAAAATCATAAGTGATTCTTACTTTTAATACAATTTGGAGAAACATTTCAATTACTATGATTCGAATCATTTATGAAAATACTGTTTTGTTGATTCATATCAGAATCTGAAACCTTTCAAGTAATCCGACGCACCCTAAAAAATCATTAAAAAAACCTTTAATTACCAATTAGATATCTACTTTTGTGTTGCTTGAGTTTTTATTAGTCTTTTTTGCTACAAATTATTCATTGACTTCTAACATTAATTTTGATCATTCATCTAATTAAAATGATATGAAAAATATAATATATTTTTTCTATAATTTACTTTATCATTGTAGTTTTGAAACATGACAAATTTTTGTACATTCAAATAATTTTTTAAATAAAATAAATGATAAAGTTGATACAGTAAACATGACAAAATTTTGTGCATTCGAATAATTTTCTAAATAAAATAAATAATAAAATTGATACAGTATTAAAATTCAACGGTGTCACTAGTTTAACCAACTCCTTTTGTACAAGCGCGTGGCAGCACCGAAGTGTAAATCCTGTAAACGATGAATTGTAGTTGTACATGTACATGCTCGGCCAAGAGAAAAAAGGAAAGCACCATCTTACGCGAACTTGGCAAGCTCGTCGGCGAACTGTGCGGCGTGCAGTTCCTCGACGCAGCGGAGCATGAGCCGGATGCCACTCTTGGGTGCCGGCGGCTTGAGGTAGATCACCGACGCAACGATGTTGACGTCGTCGTTGAGGGTGAACACGTAGCCCGGCTCGCCGAAGCCGTAGTCCACCTCGTTGAACCCGACGCGGCTCCAGTCGGACACCGTCACTGTGCCGTAGTCCAGCGGCACGTTGTAGTGGTCGTCGCCGGCGCCGCCGCGCATCCAGTCCGTGAACCGTGTGGTGAGCGCCTCCTTTGCCTCCCGCATCACCGCGACCGCCTCCGCCAGGGACGCCTCGCGCATGGCCTTGCTGGTCCGGGTGATGCCCACCGGGTACACGCAGTTGCCGTAGTAGCCGTCCACCGACGGGAGCACGCCCTGGAGCAGGTGCCGCGTGCTGGCCGCGAAGCCGAGCCGGACCTCGGCGTCGTCGGGGAGCCCCGCCGCCAGCGCGCGGCACTTGAACACCACCGCGGTGACGGCGTCGAAAGTGGAGCAGGTCTGCCCCGTGGCGTCTTTGAACTCGTTCTTGATGCGCGCGATGCTCTCGGGCGAGATCTCGGCCACCTGGGTCACGAAGCTGAACGCCGTGAACGACGGCGGCGGGCCGCGCGGCAGCTTGGGCGGGTCAGGGATCGCGTCGCGGTCCCACAACGGCGCCACCGACGGCGCCGGCAGCCCTCGCGACAGTTCGCCCGCCGCTTTTAAGAACTGGGCCGCGCCCTGCCCGTCGAACACCAGGTGGCTGAAGCAGATCCCAACCGCGAACCCGCCGCAGTTGAACTTGGTCACCTGCGAAGCTCAGTTTTTTTAGCACCTCGAGATCTCAACTACGATTCATCGACCAAGTGTCCATGGATTGGATTAGGTGGAAATCTGGAGCAGGCGATCGAACCTGAGCCATGAGGATGAGGTCCTCAAGCTTCTCCTCGGGGGGAGGGCGGGGAAGCAGCTCCTCCTTGGGTATGAGCAGCGGGCGCTCGAGGTAGTTCACGTCAGCGAGCGCGCAGCTCGCGGCTGCCTCCACGAACCAGATGCCCTCGCCCGTGCAGTCCACCACGGGATCCCCGGGGCTCGGCTCCGCGATGCGGCCAGCCACCGGGTAGTAAGGCACCAGCGCCTTCCCGAACCCCTCGCGCATCGCAGTCACGGCCGCGTCCTGGTCAACCGCCCCATTGCCAGCAGCCGGGGGAAGCACCTGGATGAAATCGACCGAGACGCGCACCGCCGCGGTCCTGTCGATGGAGGAGAGCGGGAGAGAGCCGCCGGGAGTCGGTCCCGCGGGCGGGATCAGAGCCGGCGGCGACTTGGAGACGGTGGGCGCGGCGGCGGCAGCCATGGTGGCGTCGGTGGTGGCTATTGGCGCGAGCAGCAGGCAGAGACGGAGACGGCGGCGTTGGATTGGTGCTGGCCGCCCTCCGCTGTGTTCCCGGCCAAAGTGCCAATGAGCGGGCACGAGCTCGATTTTGAGTGCAATTTCTTTTTTCTTGTGTTTTACTCTCAATTCTAAAATAAGTGTTTTTTAATATTTAAACATCTACTTTAAATTATTTATTATATTATGAAATGATTATTTATTAGAAGTACTTTAAATTGTCTTATTTATTTTTTTATTTTTGTAAATTTTTTGATAAGACCAACGTTCAAATGTCGATTTTAAAAAATAAAAAATGACACTTATTATGGATTATGGGACAGAGAGAGTACTCACTTATTTTTAAATTGATGATCATTCGTGTTATGCAAAAAATTAGTTCAAATATATAAAATTTTTTGTTGTGATTCAAATAAATCTAATGATAAATCAAATTATAATAAAATATATAATATTTATAAAAAAAAATTGAATAAAACAAAAGTTGATATTAAAAGTGAACGACGAAATCAACTTAAAAACGGAAGGAGCAGATTTTATCCGAAGAAATGGGTTGGTGGTGGTGCTCTTGGATTCTGACTGCGTGCAGCTTTAGAGGAGCTCACATGATAAATTGGCTGGGAACCATGTTGGTTCTCTCTTTTGCTGAACTTTACCTGATAGGTCTGATATGATTCTACTGAGAAACGTACAAACTCCGCTAGTGTTTGGATCTAGTCAGGGCCATCCAATTGTACCTCATCACATACTTCCTCTATTCCTAAATCTTAAATTATTGTCACCATTAACTTTTAACATCAATATGTTTTGTCCATGCAGAGTGGTTATTGAACAGGACAGGTTCTCAATTTGATCATCTATTCATCTGCACCCTGAGAGGCACAACATACCACTTATATAGTCTATGTCTATAAAGCATCAAATGGTGAGTCATCCTTCGGCCACACACACACAAAATTATGCTGTATAAATCAGCAGTCCAATAAGATGAAATATAACATTGTTATTATCTCACATCAATGTCAATACGTGTATAATGTTACATGTAGATAAAGTACAAAGTATGAACACGATCAGCCCTGCCTTATTGCAAATAAATTCTTTGAAGAAGTCCTTCACCACAACAAAATACAACGACGCCCCAACTATGAAAAAACACTATGGAATGGACACAAACCCTCATGCAAACTTCTGCCACTCCTCGCTGAACACTGCGGAATGCTGCGGTTCCACGCACTGCAGCACCAGCCTGATGCCCTGCTTCGGCTTGGGTGGCTTCAGGTAGACAACAGAGGGTACGATGTTCACATCATCATTGAGGGTGAACACATAACTTGGCTCACCGAACCCATAATCCACTTCATTGAACCCGACGTGGCTCCAGTCGGTGACAACAAGTGTCCCATAATCCAGAGACACGTTGTAGTGGTTCTCCTTGGCGCCACCACTCATCCAGTCAAGGAACCTGGTCGACAGAGCATCCTTGGCATCCCTGATCGCGGTCACAATCTCCACAAGTGAAGCTTCCTTAACCTCCTGGCTGGTCTTGGTGAGGCCACCAGGGTACACGCAGTTGCCATAGTAGCCTTCAACTGAAGGAAGCACATTGCTCAGCAGGTGGCGTGTGCTTGCTGCAAAGCCCAGGCGAACCTCGGCATCAGGTTTAAAGTCAATCGCTGAGGTACGGCATTTCAACATTATGGCAGTGACCACATCGAAGGTGGAGCATTTCTGATTTGTCTCACTTGCGACCTGGTCCTTGACGCGCTTGATGCTGTCCAGAGATATCTCAACCACTGATTTCTCAAAGTTGAACGCTGTGAATGATGGCGGCGGGCCAAGGGGTGGCTTAGGCGGGTTTGGGATGGCATCCCGAGCCCAGACAGGCTTGATTGATGGCTCAGGCATGCCCCTCGCCATCTCACCAACTGCTTTCAGAAACTGAGCTGCGCCCTGCCCGTCAAACACCAAATGACTGAAGCAAATGCCCACAGCAAATCCACTGCACGTGAACTTTGTAATCTGGAAATAGGGAAGAGAATTCAATTGATCAGTCCAGCCAGTGCATGAGTATCATTCACAAATCATAACATATGTCATCTTGCAAATATGTGATGCAAGAACTAGGATATGAAGAAGTATTGACACCAAGGATTGTGAGTTGATAAGTAACATTTTTGAAACTGTCACCTGAAATTTTATTTAATTATAATGATATATATTTTGTGCTTGACTCTAGTATTGCATGTTTTAAGATGATTTACAGTGATGCAGGCACCTAATTAGAAGTAAGGATCAAATGACAGGCACTAAGACTTGACTCAAGCAGCTGAACTTTAAAGAGTAACAGCAATGTATTGTTTCTCTCCAAAGGAATTTCCAACTACATGATCCAAAATTAATTTTTCAAGTGGGTCTAGTGCAAGATAAAATTGAATTAGACTGCATTACAGTCTTAAATTGCAGTATAGTCATCTGATTGTTAGGTGCTCAATCAGAGAGACAGTTCTCGCTCCAGTGTTGAAAAAAGGCTAGCTATTTTGCCAGTTAGTCAAGAGTCAACAATCTATAATGAAAGAACAGTAGACTACTTGGACTAATCCTTTGAATCACCATCCTGCCTACTTCTGGTGAAATTATCTAACACGTTCACCTACCAGGCTACTAACATTGATCAGAGGCATGCCAACGTTTCCTGAAATGGTCGCTGTCAATAACTAGCAGCGTAGATCATATATCAGCTCAAACAGTTTATACACCATAACCAATTGTTCAGTGATCTTAGCAATTAGCATAGGATTTTATGCTCGAAATGCGCTGCAAGTCCCTGCCATCAATTGCAGCATTTCCAGATCTTATGGTCAACGTCAGCTATCACCCTCCTCCCACTCAGATCCACTCACCAAACGCTAAACCTCCCACAGATCCAACCTAACAGCTCACCAATAATAACTCCTTGCTTGTTTTTAGATGATCGACAGCAGCAGGGGATCAGAATCTGACCTGTGCGAGGAGCACGGTGTCCTCGACGCGCGTCCCGGCAGGCGGGCGCGGAACCAGCTCCTCCTTGGGGATGCAGAGCGGGCGCTCGAGGCCGCGCGCCTCCTCGAGCGTGCAGCTGGCGTCGGCCTCCACGAACCACACCCCCTCGCCCGTGCACTCGATCTCGGGCTCCCCCGGGACGGGCTCCGCGATGCGGCCGGCGACGGGGTAGTACGGCACGAGCGCCTTCGCGAAGCCCTCGCGCATCGTTGCGACAGCGTCTGAGGCCGGGGACTCCGGCGCCGGGAAGACCTGGATGAAGTCGACGGAGACGCGGACCGCGGCGGTCTTGTCGATGGAGGAGAGCGGGAGCGAGCCACCCGGGGTCGGCCCCGCCGGCCGGATCAGGGACGGCGGCGACTTGGTGACGGTGGGCGCGGCCATTGGTGGCGGCCTGGAGGTTCGGGGCGGATCGCCGGAGGCCGTGGGTTTGGTGCTGAGTGTCGGACCGGTCGGTGAGGCTGGTGGCTGGTGCCCCGCTTCGCTGCTCGGCTGACTTTGAGAGCGCGGGTGTGGTGTGGCCTTGATGAAGAGGTTGGTTGCCGACACCAACCGACGACTTCGTTGGTTGGGCCCTCGTCTCGGTATTAACCGGCAAAGCCTTTTTTTTCTTTTATTTTTCATTTTTTGAAACTTCTCACTAGACTCATTTTTATTTTTTAGTTGAAGAATGCGCGCCACGTGAACAAGATTCCTCGTAAGCAAGACAGTGCAATAGTTCGTGCAGCGACCGGCAATGTTCAGCAATCAAACCTCGTTTGAAACATGAAAATTTATTATTTAAATTTCACAAAAATCGATTTAATTTTACTGTAAAATATAGAATTTAAAAAATTACAGCATTCTAAATCCTCATGAGGGAGTAGGAGCATGGTTTACAAAAGAGATAAAAACTGCTCAGAAAAATTGCCATCGCTTCTTGCAGTTTTTTCCCTCAACTCTTGGACGCGTCGTGCTGTGCCAACGTGCCCAAGAGGGACGAAAGTCGAAAGCCCGCTAGTTATATATTGTTCTGAATGTGCGATGCCATGTGAGCTTTCTGAAGAAAGAGTTCTCTGAACTGTAAAAAATTCCAGTCCAGCCCCGGTAGGACGCAACGTAATTCAACTGAAAGTCATCGCTGCATCCATCCGATGAGCGAACGTTGCTATCGGCTGCATATCTACATTCGATTCAGATTAGTTTCTCTGTCAGAGAACCACGTTAACTGGCGCGCTGCGCAGCAAAGAGGAACAGGAGCCAATGAACAAAGTCAACAGCGACGTGCGCTTCCTCGAGCACGTCGGCGGCCGTGTCATCCATGGCGCAGGCAGCAGCGGCGCGCACGCGATCGTGGATGGTGGCGGACACCGGACACCGCGGACCGCCGCAAAGCCGAGGCTCTTTTGTTCCTTTTCTTCTCCGTGTCCAGATCGGCACAAAATACGTATCCCTCGATCGGTTCCCCAGTTCAGCCGGCGAGTCAGCAGCCGCTTGCATCTGCGAGTGGAGCTGAGACGCCTGCCTTCGTGAATCGTGAGCCTCCAAAGGAAACGAGGCCGCTGTACTCCAATCAGCGGATCCACGGGAAGCATGGCATGAGCGGCCGAGCTTTCCCTCCGATCCCTTGGGATGCCTGAAATCCCTTGGGCTTGGGGTGCCCTCCGGCTTTAGCATGCCACGAATCAAGCTGAACGTACGGTAAGCAATCCGATCATTTGGCTCACAGGAAAATGCAGTAGCAGATCATATATAGTCGAAGAAACACGGGGCCGACTTAACATTTTATCGTAGGCATGAATGATGAGCCGGAAAAGCGCGACATGTCACGCCTGCTTTGTTCACCCTTGCATACGCACCAGCCGTCCAGCCGGCAGAGGGATTTCCACTACTACTCATCTCTGCATCCACGCTCAGAGAACCGCACCCATCGAGCATGAAGGATCTGCCCTTTCACCGTTTGGGGGCTCCAGTCAGCTAACCCACAAATCAGCGAGGCTGGGTACCGGTCGACGCGGCGGCATCGTCTGCCGACTTGGGAGACGGCTCCCAGATCGTGAATTCGTGATCGACGGAGCTTCCTGCCGAAACCAAGGCAGGCAGGCAGGCAGGGATACGCTTCGCGGCTTCGGGCCTTCGGCACAGCTTGACCTGCGAGTCTGCGACGTACTGGGGCAGTGCCAATGTGCCATTGATGATGAGATTGTATCGTTGCTCGGTTCCGGCCACTGCTGTTTCTGCTTGCCATGGGTACACGTCTGCTCCAAAATCATGCATACTGAGTAGTAACACCACAACACCAAGTCCGATCCCGGGCACAAGCAACATAGCCTGGCTGGCTACACTCCGATCCCGGCCGGGCACGTCGTTTGCCTTCTTCACGCACACATCCATCCAATCCAACGAACGCCGAGGGGAAATAAACGGTTGTGGATTCCATTGGCGCGGCGCCGGCTCAACACGGTGCAAGCGGCCAAACGTGCGCAGGCCTGTTGCAGTTGCAGAAAGTTTTGAAGATTGCCGTTGTTTGCCTCGTGGAAGAAGAAAATGGTGCGAGCTGGCATTGATCCTTGATCACAAGTTTTAAGAATTGACCTTTTCTGCAATCGTAGGGAATGCTTGAGGGACCCCGGTTTGAAATGTTTACTTTTATGGGATTGGTTTTGTTGGAATGGGAATTGGAAAACACCGCACACAGACAAAGGCCAGGGGTGACTCCGGAACGGCTTGATTACAGGGTGCATCAATTAGGGGAATTACAATCAACACTTTCTATACATAATATTCTAATAGGTTTGCAGATTTATTAACGATTTGTTGGTCATTTTCAGAAGACACCTGTTTAACAATTTGAAGATTTAGAACGAGTGCATACGACCGATCATTAGAGAGAACATTGCTGATGTGTGGGCTAGTAGGCTCACATCAGCGGGCCACCATCCCTTTGACGATCGTCAGAGGATCTTAGATTTAATGTGTCCCCAAGTATTTCTGTATAGTAAACTTTGAGTTAATTGTTTTTTTCCAGCTAAATCCAAGTCCCGGTATCACAGATTATTCAAGCAGGCGTTTGCAATTTCTCTATTTCGCATTGATTTTGACGGCAGTCGGTCTTCACGCCAAATCCGAGGTCTTTGTGATGACGAATGAAAACGAATACTTTAAACAATCCGGTCAGTTATTTGTTGAATCTTCAGATTAGAAAACAAGTATTTTTCCTCAGACGCAAATCAGGCAAGTTTCCAACCTGCTATGCTGTCCGTACAACATGACCGGTGCGGCGGCGCCCCACCTCAGAAGACTGGCAGCTAAATCTTGTGTTTCTCAACAACCTCTGCCACAAAGGAAGTCTACAGAAACTGCTAGGAGATCCAACACGACTGCGACACTTCCCTTGGAACGGGAAAGGGAAAGGAGCAGAAATAAGACGTGAGTAGGGCGTGGTAACAAATGACCTCCTGATGACCATCAGCAATTTTTTTTATTCTCCATTAGCATCATCCATCGAATCCACCACCGTTGATACATACACATGAACATCACCCACTGATCACTAGAACTTGATCAATGTCTCCCAAACATATTATACAAATATAATCTTTATCGAATCTAATGGAAATGAAGGCTAATACGATGTCTCAGAGAGAAAAATCGCACCAAAAAAGACGAGAAGAGGAAGAAGAGATGGAACTGGTTGTGCATGCATCCACTGGCAATGGTTGATCCTCCCCTCACCTCCTCACGCGGTGGCACCTGAACCAGAGGAAGGCGAAGCAGAGCACTCTGTACCCGACCACGAACCCGAGCATCACGCCCAGGTTGCTCCACCGTATGCTCTCCCGCATGCCCTGCTGCCGCAGGAGCCCGGCGCCGTCGAGCACGCAGAAAGAGCCGCCGGGGGCGTCGGCGAGGCACTCCCTGCTCCCCCGCGCGCCACCGTACTCGTTCACGACCAGGGCCTCGAACGGGTACTTGAACAGGCTGATGTAGTGCATGAACACCCAGTAGCGAGGGATGTGTTTGCTCGCCACGAAGTAGCCGGAGAAGAGGAAGAAGCACCCCACGAGGCCCGACACCACGGAGTTGCCGACGATGTAGTTGGGAGCCAGCGCGCTGAGGCACGCCACGAACGAGTTGGTCGTGAGCATCGCCAGCCAGACGACCAGGGAGAAGTACGCGAAGCGCGCCGGCTCGCGCTCCAGGCCGACGAGCCAGTACACGGGCGCGGCGTAAAGGATCGCCGCGGCGAGAAGGAACGGGAGGAACACGGCGGCGTTGGACGCGACGTAGGAGGACACGCGGTACGCGCCGCGGGACGTCTCGCGCTCCAGGATGCGCCGCTCGTGGAGGAACACGGGGAGCGCCTCGGTGGTGGAGGTCAGCACGTACGTGAGGCTGAACGCGAAGAAGCCCAGCCGGGACTGCAGGTCCGTCGTGCCCATGAACACGCTGCCGAGGAACGCGCCGGCAAGCAACGACTGCGCCATACGCGCCGCGAACAGCTGCGGAGTCCGCAGCACCGTCTTCACGAACCGCCCCGCCAGGACGCACACCTCCGCCGCCGGCGAGTTCGCGTACGCCGCGCTGCGACGAGCGGACGTGGGCACCGGCGTGCCGGCGTCCTCGTCTCGGTTCACACGCGCGGCGGCGATGAGGACGTCGGGTTTGAGGCTGTCGATGGCCTCCATGGCGTACTCGAGCACGTTGACGTGGGCGGGGATGGCGTGTCCGGAGGCGGCGGCGAGCCGGGCCTCGAGGAACGCGAGCGAGCCGTGGTGGCGCACGACGCCATCGGCCAGGAGCACGACGCGGTCGAGCTGCTCGAGGATGCGGAACCCGGGCTGGTGGATGGTGAGCACGACGGTCTTGCCGTGCGCGGCGGCCATGTCCCTGAGCATCTTGACAATGTGGAGCGCAGACCCGGAGTCGAGCCCCGACGTGGGCTCGTCCAGCAGCAGCACGGCCGGGTCGTGCACGAGGTCGATGCCGATGGACACCCTCCGCCTCTCTCCGCCGGAGACGCTGGCGACCCTGCTCCCGGCGACGTGTTGCAGCCCGAGCTCCGCCATCAGCTCCCGCGCCCGCGCCTCCGCCGCGCCTCGCCCGGCCGCGCGGAGCCGCAGCCGCGCGCTGTACACGAGCGACTCCTCCACGGTCAGCGCCGGGAACAGCGCGTCGTCCTGCGGCACGTACCCGGACACGCGGCGGAACCGGGCGGCGTCCATCGCCCGCCCGTTCACCAGCACCTCCCCGGCCGCCACACGGGCGGGGTCCGCCGACCCGGCCAGCACCGACAGCAGCGTCGTCTTCCCGGCGCCGCTCGGCCCCACGATGGCCACCAGCTCCCCCGGCGGCGCCTCGCACGTCACACCACGCAGCAGCAGCCTCTCAACGCCCTTGCCGCCGCAGCCCCACCGGGACTGGAACAACGAGCCCCGAGGCGGGAGCACGTACGACAGCGCCCTCGTCTCGAGACGGTACCGCATCCGCCGGCGCCCCCCGCCGGCGACGCCTGCCTTGCTGCCCTGTGTCATCACCGTCTCCATCGGAGACGACGCCGCGCGAAAAGGGTATATGGCAGCTGGGACTGGCCGGGAAGAAGATTCAGGAGCGGGAGAAGACGCGGTGGTCAGGAGGGTTGAGCTACCCGCACCAACCTGTTCCGAGGCTTATTATGTACTGGGTGTTCTAGTGAGAATGGATGTGTTTTTCCCGCGCACTTCTTAACCAAGCGAGGTGGACCAGGCCGCGGATGCCACCGCACGCGTGTTGTTTAATGCGTGGGTTTGCTTGTGGGTTTCGGGCCCTAACGCCCAAGCTTGCGACGCTGGTGTACTGGGACTGTTCAACTCGCTTCCATTTTTTTTCCCTTCTGGCTTTGTTCTTATTTCTTTTTCCCCTTTGAGGGAATGTTTACAGTCTATACGAAACTAGATAGAGATCTAATAATATTTTGCATGGGTGACCTAGACTTTGGCTTTGGTTTTGGCTCGTCAGTTGATGCGTCCTTAGCTTCGGCTCCTGCCTTGTGAGCAAGGTTTAACTTATGGACCCGTGTGCAGATACTGGCCAGGCCCCGTTTGACCGATATTTATGAAAATCGGTCAAATCGGTTGAAAATAGCTTCGAATTTAAAATTTAAATAAAATTTAGTTAAAATGTTACAGTAATCAATTATTAGTTTTTTTAGGTTTGATTTTTTAAAAAATTAAAATCGAATGCTGATACCAGGCCTAGTTTGATCGGTATTCATGAAAATCAATCAAATCAGTTGAAAATTTCGAATTTTAAATTTAAATTTTAAATGAAGTTTAGTTAAAATGTTACTATAGTAACCAATCGGTTTTATCAGTTTTGATTTTTTTTTAAAAAAAAAAATTGAAACTGAAAAGTTTTGGTTTACCCACCAATTTGATCATTTTAAAAATTTTCAAAAAAAAACTTTTGAATTTTAAAAACTTTTTAAATTGAAAAACTGACATACTTGTGAAGCCAGACTGAATGGTTTCATTTAAAACCATAAAACCCAACCTCAAAACTAATCGGTTTGAGATGCTACACTACAACTGTTTTCAAACGGCTGTAGGCGACCACGCAACCGACGCTGCCGGGAGGCGTGGGGAACTTTGGGGGCTGATCACAGGCGGATGCTGATGCGGTTCAGCGTTTTTTTTTTCTGATGACCTGCACCATTGACCGGGCCGCCGCGCGCGCCCCTGTTGGTTGGAGTTGGGCTGGCTGCCACGCCGTACCGATGACATGGTGATCACTTCCTGTTCTCATGTCGCACCGTACCTCGCGTAGTGAACAATACAACGCTCAGACAGAACCTTTCGTGAGTTCAAGACCGACCCAACGCAGCGTCGGAGACGAAGGAGTGCACGGCGCCGCAAGCAACAACCGCGTGTTGTCTGGCTGCCGCTGGTTCACCGTCTGCACTCTACGCATGGCCGGCCGGCCGGCCGGGCATATCGTCGTGGTTAACCAAAGTGCTCTTGTGCTGGTGCATGCGCAGGCTTGCGGGCAATGGCAATGCCCTCGGGCGCGCAGCTGGCTGGGGGCTTCAACTGCCGAGAGGCCGAGGCGAGGCAGAGAAACTCATCAAGCATAATACTACGTGCAGGTGACTGGCGTGCACCGGGGTTTCATCCACCGTGCAGGCGCGGTGAGTTTCGTCCAAGAAAAGAAACGCCGGTAACTTGTATCGCGCCTCCGGTCATGGACGCGGAGCGTTTTATTGCCTGCGGTTGCGAATCCAAGTTGATGTAAGAGTGAGATCGATCAGTGATGAGAGGTCGTCCCTGAACTGGATTTGGACGATTCGTCTAATTAGCCTACTCGTTGATTATTTGGTGGTTCAACAGTTGGTTCAAAGGACAGAGGGTGATTCGATCATGCCCTGTGGTTCGATACTGTCCACCAGGCATCAGTAATCAGCGGTGTCTACTAGTACGGAATTGTTGCTTTCAGCTTCTATAACATAACATGTACTTTTTTATTTTTAAATTGATGTCGTTGTTGACTTTTAATTTTAACATTGATTATTTATTTTATTCAAAAAATTAGTTTAAATGTGTAAAATTTTAAGTTGTGATTCAAATAATTCTAATGGTAAATTAAATTATAACAAAATATACTATATTTATGAATTTTTTTTGAATAAAACGAATTATTAAAGTTGCGGCGACATCAATTAAAGAATAGAAAGAGTACAGCAGTAAGTGCCCCTTTTGACATACACGTCTCTAATAGCTATGAATCTAGAGCTGCACAAATTATGCGCACTACTTTTGATTTCTACGGTCATTTCCCCAAATTACTCTCATGAACACCTCCGGTAATGAACTGGATGAAGTGTAACATGGATGGTGCTTTTATAAGAAACAAGCGGAGGGCGCAGCAGGGGCTATAATCCGAGATCATTCGGCGTTTTCAAATTGAGGATATCGAAATGGTACACAAATTGCTTTGGTGCCTTAACAATGGAAGTGTTGGCATGCAAAGATGGCCTCGAATTTTGCGATGCAAAAAGACCTTCAAAATTTGTCGACTAAAACATATTGTTAAGATATACTGAAGCTGTGGAGTACGATAAACTCTCAACTACCAAGAATTGTATGTATTCTAAGTGAGATTCAAGAGCTTAGCTTGTCCTTTCAGTCTTTTACTTTCAGACATATGAAAAGATAATGTAATTCTGTTGCATACACTTGCCTCAGGGTGAGGACAGGCTGTGGGAGTGGCTGGAAGCCTAGCTTGTATGGCTATTATGATGGCAAAAGATTATAATCCTGAGGTCCCATTTGGAATACAGGAATGTCACGAGAATTTCACGGGAAGACTTTCCTTTGGAAGGGAAACCAGCATTGGCGTTTGGAGTACAGGAATGATGCTTATTGTTTCTCATGAAAGGATTTGATAACAACACATTTTACAGGAATGAAAACATCCCCTGTAACCCATGGGAATCGTCACTCACACTCTCTCAGTTCCGCCCTATTCTCTTCTCTCTTACCATAACTTGGGTAAAGGAAAACTTCATGTGAATTTCTGAGGATGAAAATCAGTCGACAAAATTGATGTTCGGCAGCTGGTACTCCTCCGGCAGCTCCTCCTTTGTCACCTTTGCCTGCTTCTCCATCAACACAAGAGGGAAAGAATTTGCCACTGCCCTCTCATTTTTTTTTTCTCTCCTCACCATGGCCAAAGCTCATAGATCTCCAAGGAAGCTCTACTTCACTGGATTTGGCACTAAATCATGCTAGCCCTCTTATTCCTCAACCCATTGTGCTATCTTCCAAGGCCTATTGCTGCTTCGGATCGTAGATGCAGAGTTCCAAAGAGCAACAATGGTGGTAAGCATTGTTTTCATTTTGCCTTTACTGAACGGAGGAGTGTTCCACTTACATGTGGGCCATGCAAGTTCCTTTTGTCAACTTGCTATATTGGAAGAGGTCTCTAACTTTTGTTGATCAATGAAATATAATTTTAATTTTCATGTTATAAATTCCTGCAATCCAAACACCAAAATATCTTTAGTTCTCTGTTTTTCGATTCCGGTGGTTTTTTCATATTTTTTGTTCCTGTGTTTTCTCCATTTTTATATTTTTGCTTATTCCTGTGTGTTTTGTTCTTGTGTTCCAAACGGGCCCTGAGTTTTATTAATCAAGGATTGTCTTCCATCACAAGAAAAATACCGATGAAATTTTATCATGCATCACCCTAGGGTTCGACATTGGTTTGATCGGATTTCACAAAAAGGGGTCAAAAATGGTCAAAAATGTTGAAAACAGCTACAAATTCAAAAAACATTTTTTGAATGAGTTTGACTGAAATGCTACAATAAACCAAGCAATTTTTTACAGTTTTGAACTCTTAAATTTTCAAACTAAACAATGTGACTGATTTTTGAATTTTTTTTAAAACTTTTTAGAAATGTAAACCAACCGTCTGATAATATAGTTTAAATTAAGTGCTATGAATAATTATAATATAGTTTATAAAAATGAATTTAATTTCCACTAACATTTTATTCCTGTGTTTCTATTCCTTCATTCTAAACACTTTAATTTTTTCATTCCTCTGTTTTTTATTCCTATGGTTTTTACGTTTTTTCCATTCCTATGTTTTTCTCATTCTTACCTTTTTTCCTATTCCTGCGTTTTTCATTCTTGGTTCCAAACGGGGCCTTAGTTCTCTGTTTTTTTATTCATGTGGTTTTCTCATATTTTTCATTCCTGTGTTTTCTCCATTTCTATATTTTTGCTTATTCCTGTGTCTTTTGTTCTTGTGTTCCAAACAGGCCCTGAGTTTTATTAATTTTCTTCCATCACAAGAAAAATACCGATGAAATTTTATCATGCATCACCCCTAGGGTTTGACACTGGTTTGATCGGATTTCACAAGAACGGTAAAAAAATGGTCAAAAATGTTGAAAACAGATACAAATTCAAAAAACAATTTTTGAATGAGTTTGACTGAAATGCTACAATAAACCAAGCAATTTTTTACAGTTTTGAACTCTAAATTTTCAAACTAAACAATTTGACTTATTTTTGAATTTTTAAAAAAATTTAAAAATGTAAACCAGCCGTCTGATAAAATCGAACCAGACCTATTTCACTTAAAACCTTGAAAACCATTTTTTCAACGGTTTCTTAACCTTAATTACCCTTGTAACGATATGTGAATTTCAAAGGAACTAGATTAGGGAACTGCTTGGCCCAATAAGAACCGGCTAATATTTACAAGTTACAATTGCTTTGAGGTTCATTGACGGCCCGTGGGCCGAAACATTTTCCCGTCCAAATTCACGTAACTCCACATCCCATCCATCCATCTTCCCACACATGGCAAAACCAACGGTATACATCCAACCAGCAGTCTAGTCTCGCTTCTCACCACTCAGGATGTAGGTTTAATTAGATCAACCCAGTAAATATGAAATGAAGTGTAATTACACAATTTGTGGGTTGACTCATAAAAAACTGGATTAAAGTGGGCCCACCCAGTGGGTCGCTGGATTAAAGTTGTCGCCCCGATCCGGCAACCACTACGGCAGTGGCCCGACACCCCGTCGACCTTGCCCCAGTCCAGCCCAGGATGGCGGCGCAGGCATCTGTACTTCCGTTGGAGGAGGCGGGACCCGAAGACGAGGATGAGGAGGAGAAGGACGTGGTGGAGAGTTTCTCGTTCGCAACGAACATCAAGATGTCGGAGCCACGTCGACGGGGGTCCATGCTGGGGAAAAGTGCTCTGCAAGGAGTTGCAGACGGTCGTATCCATGAGGTGCGTGGCCGCGTTGTTCTAGAGGATCAGCTGGAAGACGAACGGCTAGCCCTAGGGGTCGCCGCAGGGATGCAGTTCCATGAAAATCTCCGCCTTGACAAGGAGCGGCATCCCCGGAGACAGCTAGAACATGAAGTGCTGCTTGGGCAAAACTTCCTCGCCAATGAAACTGTCTCTAATGGATCCTAATCCGGACACATTTCGGTACATCTTAGTGTTTCTGCAGGTTTGTGTGTCTTCCGGCGAGCTCCGCGCCCGCGACGCAGGCGGTGCTGGATTGGCTGGACGGCCGTGGCGGAGTTCGTCTGCTCCTTTCGTAAGGTCATAAAGCACCTGGTTGTCTTTATCCTCTGGAATGGTCTGCCGAATCTTCTCCATTTTTTGTTCTTGACTTCTTGCGCTGATTAATGAGGTTCTCGTTCTCGATGTCATGGATCGCTTGGGATAAAATGTTGATATGTTTTTTTCGGAATTTCCCCTAATTTTCAGTGTTCGTTGATACCCAATACAGCGAGCTATCCATTTTTTGATCAGGTATCGGATTTTCTGAGTCACTGTTCATAGTGGGTCAAATCGGCCCATAATCTACGCTAATAACTCTGAGTCACATGAGTCAGTGGATGGATCGATCCAAAAAGACCCACCTGCATCCTGACTCACCCACCTTTCGCGACGGAGCATACTCCTCGTTTGCGTCGTCACTGTCACACGTGGTGCGACCCGCTTGAATAGCTCATGTAATTCTGTTAAAAACAGGTTCACCGGCCGTGACATACTTGTGAATATATATCACACGTTTTAAAGTGAATATTTACTGAATTTGAAAATTCTATAAGCGCCGGCCGGTCTGTTTTGAACGGTTTTGTAAACCTTAGTTACTATGTGGCAGGTCTCTAGTCCCTCCAGATTTATAGTAACTAATGTATAATACAGTAGCTTATATGTATAAATTAAAAGCATTGCATTCATTTTAAAATTATTATTGTTGACAATAATTTTTGGCTTGTGACTGCGAGTTGGAAACGAGAACATCAAGTCAACCATCAAGCCCGGTCAAACTTCATGCCATGTGTTAAAATACAAGGAAATTTGTCTATCGCAATTGTGTCTGTTGGTCTGAGTCACACCGCATGTTTCGATTTTGTTTGCAGGACCTGCCATTACGAATATTTGTTCTTAGGACACCGTAATAAATATTTCGCGAATATTACATGGCAAATTAACCACGTTGCCCGCCGAGACCGTGAGTCTGCGCATCACTTGTCTACATGTAGCTGCCAAGGTTAACAAAACCGCGAAAACCAGTCTGGTTTTTGCAGTTTTTGTTGAAATTGGTCGGGTTCGGTTTCACCGAATGACCGGTTTTCACTTTAAAAATTAAAAAAATTAAAAATTTGAAAAATTTTGGAGTTTTAAAAAGTGATCGATAAACCGATAAAACCGAGGGGTAAGCCGGTAAAACCGAGGGGTAAGCCGGTGAAATCGGTGGGTTTCAAATTTTAAAACCTAGAAACCGTTAAAATCGAAAAAATCAGTCGATAAACCAGTGATGTGACAGACCGCCCCTCGAAAGAGACGATCCATCGATCACAGAATCTTATCGAGTGTCACTCGACGAAACGAGTACCAACAGTACAACTCAAGCACGATAAAATATAAAACAAACTGTTAATTAAATTTATAAAACAAAGATTTTAAGAGCGCAGAAGCAACAACCTGAAATAACTAACAGGGAATCTTAAAGTCTAAGTAAAGAATACATCAAGCCCATACGATGCACCGTCTAACAGCAGACACCAACATCACAATGCGACGAGCAGGTCTTCCATTGGAATTGTAGAGAGAGAGAGAGAAACACATCTGCAACAAAAACAACAAAGAACCAAGCGCTGAGCATTCAAATGCTCAGCAAGTCTTACCCGTCAACATGACCAACTACAGCCGACTCTAAGGAATATGAGAAGCCTCACACACAGGGATGGCTAGTTGGCAAAAAGCAGCGCTAACAGTAAATCTTTACTTTCAAATTTTAACAATAAATTAAGTTACGTCAAAAATATAAATTTAATTTGCACTATAATCTATATCAAATATGGTTGCCAAACAATTTATGACAAATGTACTAGGCAAATCATATTAACATCCTCGTTCCTTTCTTAATCTACTTCTTACTACGATGTGACTCAAAGAGACAAGTGGTACTTGTTACTGTGAGAGGTGGCGATTATAATTGATTTACATCCAGCTAGAGAAATCTGATTCCACGACATGTACGCGCTTCTCAGAAGCCGCATGTGGCAACCTTTCACAAGACTACCTCTTTGTTGGTCCGCTGCTACCAACCTGCACAAAAGGGCCTACACGCAATCTACGTCCAGACATGATTCGTGAGGTACCACCCCTTTTGCTATCTCTCCCTTTAGCGCCTCCAAAACCAGGGGGTAGCATCATGTCCGCACAATGCTACATTAAAGTTACATCGGTTTTCTGAGTCCAGTTTCCCCAGTATGTAATCAGTAGTGTTCAAACTTGCTCAATAGAGCCGACAACGATATGGTCCTTAACTGACACAGACAAGGCTATCACATATTGGTCATGCGTCTGCAATGGAAACATGCCGTGTTACAACCTACTTCCCTACCCGATCTTCAATTCATCATTTCATATGATTTCATAACCAACCTCATTATTTCATACCAAAATTTCAAACCAGATGTGATAACCTATATCTCGCGAGTGAAGTCCTCATTCACTCAACTTCTACCATTAACTACAATTTAAAGCATAGCTGTACGCAGGGTTGACTATACTAAAGACACTTAACATATAGGTAGTAAAATACCTATCATGCAGTCTACGATTTCAATCAACTTTTAAAACCTAATGCACACTACAGTACTAACCATATACAGTGATAAACTAAAAATATTAAAAACAAAGTTAATGCACCAAGGCTTGCCTGGGCTTTGCTCAAAATTAGTTTTCTTGGCGAACAAAATGTCGTCAAACTCTTCCTCAGTTAGCTCGGCTCCTAACATGAAATAATATGCGTAAGCCAGAGTATGCACATGGGATGATAGCTTTTTATTTTCAAAAAACGACTAGTAAATTTAGTTATAAAACTTCTTTAAAAATGGTTTTTGAAAACAAAACGCCATCTTAAAGTTGCTCACAAGATCACAGGGGTTTAAATAAATTTTGACGAAGTTTCAAAATTTACTTAAATCATATAGATTTGTAATGATATAAATACCATTTAAACACAATAAAACATTTAATAAAATTATTTTGAAGAAATTAAATATGAAACTTTTCTAAAACATAAATTTTAACTATATAAACAGAAGAGTATATTTTCTAGAATTTATTAAAGTTAAATGAATTTATAATGAATTAAATAGTGTTTAAACAAAACATAACCTTTATAAAATTATTTTTAATGAAAATAAATATGAAACTTTGCAGAACCGAAATGTTCAATTAAATAAACAGAAAGGTGAATTTTCTAAGATTTTATCATGCCAAGGGAAAATGATAATGCATTAATGAATTATTTAATCATAACTTGCCTCCATAGCATTTCACCAGCAACAGAGATTGGTATGTGGAAGAGCCTCCTCCCATTTTTGCCCCCATTCCCCACCCGTTGCTATTCCTTCTGTCGTTCATATGCCAACCTGATTCAATACATTCACCTTCTTGGCTCTTTTCTCATCTCAATACTTTCATTTTTCTTTTCTTTCAATTTATCTCATACTCCTAGTCCATAGGCCAGCACCCTGCTTCTCAAGAACGGGAAATGGCTGTAATGGTGTTTAGATTTAGTGTACATCTTTTAGAGATATAGAGGAGAGGGAGGCTGGTGCGTTTTTGGTTACATGTACATACCTTAAGCAAAACATGTGGATGTGGATCCATTGGAAGATTGGTTCCCTGGAGAAGAGAAGTGGTGGCATCGGATTTTGGTGGTTAGGGTAAGGTACAGGGCTAGCTGTGCCAACTGTCGGCGTTCTGACCACCGGCACAGTAAATATACGATCGCGGAGAGGTGTGCTTTCGGATTCGATGTGCCTTAGTCTAAGGAAGACTCAAAGGGGTTTTTTTATCTGGTTCGAGCCACCTCAAGCGGTGTAATACCCTACGTCCAGGGAACGGATTATCTCGATAATAATGTTATAAAGGCTGGATTCTGTCTTCGCGAGAGGATCCAGAACGGGTGGAGGGAGATTGGAACGTGGATGAGTGGGGGTGCTCGCTCGAAGGGATGCAAGAACCTTGGGCTCTAGGCGAGTTCGTTGGTTTGTTCTTCATGGTCTTGTGTATTTGCTATCTTGTGTCGTCTGTGTCTATCGCTCCCCGGGCCTCCCTTTATATAGGAGGAGGATCCGGAGTTACAGATGGTGGGTCCTACGCGATCCTGCCGCCTCGCCGACAGGTGGTCCCTTCCGCTGTCGTTGCCATTACTCGTTTTGCCCATGCACGGCCGTGACCCGTCGCGTCCGCACGCAGCGGCGGGCACTGTACCTGTCCGCCACTGTTGTGTCAGCCACAGTGCCACCAGATCTTGTCCAGCAGTCGTTGCAGCTTTCTACTGGAGTGTTGTCATGGTGAATCCCGTCCTGTCCCGTCAGGACGGATGGCAGTTGACCACCGGAGTAAATGTGTCATAACGCGGCACCTACCCCCAGGGGTCGCTCCCCGAGGGGTCGGCTCTCGGAGGTCGGAGTCTCTGCGAGTCTTGCGCGGCTAAGATTTGACTGTTGTAGATTGTCGCTTTGGGGGTCAGAGCTCGCTATCGTCCGACCTTTAACTCGAGGCTTTACGTGTACGAGCACGGACTGTCAGGTACCTGGTGTACGTGATTCCGACAATTCTATTTGGTTGGAGCCCTGAAACAGAAGATCGTGAGATCAGTTAACTGATGATGCGAAGAGATGACAAGGGAGAGAGAGGGATGGTGTCAACTGACGGTGTTGTTTAATTTGTTGCTACTTCTGCTGGTTCGTTGTGCTGATCAACACCGTATGCTACCATTTCAATGAATAAAAGTTCCAACATTTGTTCGTTCTTTATATCTTTTTTTTTAACTCTGTTAATAATTTTCTCTTTCTTTGTACAACTGCGATGAATTTTCACTTTTGCATATGAAAAATAATTTTCTTCTGTCCTTGTGATGGAATGGTGATGGTTTCCATTCCCATGTTCGTCAATACCTTCCCTAGCTTGGAATGTAGCACAGGTGCTGTGTCTCGTGATTATGATTTGTATGAACTGGTGGTCAACTGGGCAAAATTGGATTTTTGCTGGTCCAAACAAAGTGTTTCGCATTTTTACCACTAAAATAATGAATTTCACAAAAATGTCAGCTAAAACATGTGACATTTGTTTCTTTGCCGTTTTATCTATTTTATATCCTCAGTGTAATCAATGAGCGATTTGCCTACATGATGTAAGTGAAGGTATAAAAGAGAAAATGGCAAAGAAAAAAAGAGTCCCATGTTTTAACATGGATTTCTAAATCTTAAAGCCACCACGAATCTACGATTGAAGTTCCAAATCTAATTGTTTCGAGGGAACTGTAGATTTGACGGGTCCCATGATTTCTAAGGTTCGGGATCCTCTTCCGAACGGGGTTTTGTAAATCGATTTGGATCTGGTTTTCGGTCACCCAGAAAAATTTGATCGGATAGCTTGCAAAATCAACCGGTTAATGAAATTTGCTACAATACTCGATCCGATTCTAATTTTATATCAGATTGAACTGGTTTGACCGAAAATCCTAAAAGCCCGATCGGTTTTCAAGAAGATTCTTCTCTCTCCTTCGAGCATGGTGGTCGGAGACGTGCCACATGTTGGATGAATGGTATCGGGCTCACCTCATGTCCGGTGCCGAGCTGGCTCAGTTTTGGCAACCCGATTTCTAGAAAATCTACGATCCTTGTCGTCGATTCCACTGTGGACTCGATGAAGTCGCCGGCGCCTTAACGTGATCGATGCGTGCTCCGCTGCGGGATCCTGGGGCCCTCGTGAACCGCATGAGACGATGTCTTCAAGCTACCAACAAACGATCATGTATGGTTCGTCTTCGTGTGCCGCGGTGGCGACCCTCCATTCGACCATGTGATTGATGTTCAAATCAGCAAGGTACTCATTCGATTTGACTCACCGCATGCAGCAGCCTTCGACGGTTCAACGGCTCAACGACGGCAGTGCCCTCCGATTCGGGAATAAAGGTGGGGAGGAATTAGTCATTCTAAAAAAAAATTTAGGCTGATCTACTGATTCAAAAAATATAAAATTTGCATACTATGATGGAGGGTCAAATATCAAAAACTACTAGTGCAGTAGGTTTATTGAAGAAGGTTACGGAAGACGAGAACTAAAGCGCTGCTGTAAAATAAGATGACGTTACACCAAGGATAGAGCGGGAGTAAAAACCAATGAAAAACCCATTACAGATGCTTAAACTAAAGAGATGAGGAAATGATGAACGAATCAATGGAATAAAATTGTTGAGTCAAATGTCACATATGTGTTGAGTCAAAGACCCAAATCCACATGAATAAATTGTGTTACTAGTCGTCTGACTCCTCTCCTTTCGCCACACAGTTTGACCAGTCCGACCATTTTGGAAACTATGATATTTTCAAGTTTGTTACTACTAGCTTTCAGTCGCACCACCAGTTTGTAAATATTTATCCGTGTCGAGTGAAGATTTTGCTTAGAAAATTAGCTTTTATTCTTAGTCTTGCTAATGTTTTGTGTAAAAATATTTTGTAAATAAAAAGCCCTTCATGGCCAGGCAGGATTGGGCCGCGATCTTTAAACAGAGAACACCCCACGTCACGAGCGAAATGTGGAAATGGGCCCACCTTATATCATTTGCAGGAGTAAATTACTGTTTCTTGTTTCCTAGGGCCGACCCGCAAATGAAGCCACGTCACTCAGTCACTGCAAGTGGCAAGTCGGGTCTTAAACCCTAAACAAGCGGAAGTCCGGATCCATCCGGTCCCCCTCTCACACCAGCAGCCATGGCCGCCGCCGTCTTCTCCGCCGGTCGCCGCCTGCTCTCCACGGCCGCGGCAGCCGCCGTCGAGGCCAAAACCGAGCACGCCATCCCGATCGCCCAGCTCCGCCGCCTGTCCCGAGCGGGTCGCCTCGACGAAATCGACGCCGTCCTCGCGCCGCTCTTTCCATCCCCCCCCGTCGCCGCGCTCTCCGCCCTCTCCGCGGTCGGGCTCCCGGAACGCGCGTCAGCGCTGCTCGCCACCGTCCAGTCCCCGACAGCCGCGCACCTCAACGCCGTCCTCGGGCCGCTCCTCCGCCGGCGCCGCCTAGCGGCGCTGGTGCCCTCCATCCTCGCCGCGCACCCCTCCGCCCCGCGCGACGCCGTCACGGACAGCATACTCGCCAAGGCGCTCTGTATTACCTCGGGCGCCGACTCCGCGCTCCACCTCATCCGGGAGCCGTCGTCGGGGGCGGGGCCCTCCGTGCAGCTCTTCACCTCCGTCATCGACTCCTTCTACAAGCAGCGGCTCCCGCACCGCGCGGAGGAGATGTGGCGCTCCATGGTCGAGGACCACGGCATCACCCCCGACGCCGCCGCCTACAACGCCCGGATCACCTACAAGTCCACGAACGGCACGGTGGAGGAGGTGCAGGAGCTGATCCGCGCCATGCGCGAGGACGCGGGGCTCCGGCCTGACGTGGTCACATACAACGCGTTGATGCGTGCCATGGCGCGGCTCGGCAGGGTCGACGAGGCGCTGGAGGTGTACCGGCGCCTGGAGAAAGGGGAGGAGGCGGGGGTGACGCCGGTGTGCGCGACGTACACGTGCGTTGTGAGCGCCCTGTGCGGCGCGGGGAGGTGGTCGGAGGCGGAGGACGTGTTCTACGAGGGGGTGAAGGGCCGGAAGGTGAGCGACCTCGGCACTGTGCGCCGGCTGGTGCGCGGGCTCAAGGACGCCGGCAAGGCGCGCGCGGCGAGGCGCGTGGTGGTCGGCCTGCGTAAGAAATTCCCCGAGCAGTTTGACGGGCCGTGGAAGGAGCTTGAGGAGATGATCGTGCGGCCGGCGTCGAGCAAGGAGGATGGCAACGACGAAGAGGGCGGTGACGAGGAGCCGGCCGCAACCACGGCGGCAACCTGAGATGTTTGTGGCAGCGTTCGTGGCGAGTCTAATTTTGCGGTTTTTTTTTCTGAATTTTGAAATCTCAGGGATAAATTGGAAATGCTGGCCTGTTGGAGCTAGCTTTTCGGACAGCAAAGTTCATTTAGCAGCAGCTGCACCTGGCGCGCAGGTGAATAACGATCCATTCTCGGTGTCCATTGCTGAAGAATTGTTGTGTGCGCTGAATTATGTTTCACTAATCTCTTGAAGCAAATATTTTCTTGTTCTTAAAGAGAATTGCCACACTGGTCCAACCTCAGTTACGACAATGCTGCGGGTTTTTCGGCCATTCAAACTTGTTGGTCGCTAATCTCGTCATCTTAGTTAATTCATGGAAAACCAGCTGCTGTAGAATTATCATAGGGTGATTTTTTATAGATGATACACTTCTAAATCCAAATCTATACGCCAACGATATCTGTGGCAAGAATTTCTTGTCAACCTGCCAGATCTTATACTAGTGCCATACGCACAATGCTTAGGGCCCATTTAAACTGGAGCAATTTTTTTAATTTCTATTTTTCTTGTGAAATTAAATTAACAATTTCTTATTCTGTTCCTAAATTGTGTAGCTGTAGGCTTTTAAATTGTTTTTCTCTATTATCCAAATCAAGCACCTAATTTTCCATGTTGATATGCTGTAAGAAAACTATCGTGTGTAGGTGTAGTACTTCATAAACTACTCCCTCCGTTACGAAATATTTTTTAGATTTTTAAAGTTATCTTTGTGCATTCATTTTATTCAAAAAAAAATTGAAGATATTATTTATTTTATTATAAAATAATTGTACTTTAAACTTATTTATTTTTATATTTTCACAAAAAATTTTAAATAAAATGAATATTTACAAGTTCATTTTAAAAGGTAAAAAACATCACTTATTTTGAGATGAAGGGGGTATTTTTACAATTAATTCATAATTTATTTCTATAATGAGTATCTCTAATATTATGTCAGTAATGGATTGTTCAAGTGTTGTTTCACGTCTCTACTTTGGTTAAAATATCAATGTGAATATATCATGAAGACATGTTATCAAACTCTGGTTTTGAGATGCAGACCAACAAGCCAGGCTGGTACTATTATGGCAAAAAAAAATTAACTTTGTGCAAAAAACACAAGAAAACTATCCAATATACTGCCTCGTGCCAAAATTGCACTTTCCATTGCAGCATTTTCAGCATCAGCTTTAGAACTCACTTCAAATCTATTTGAAAGTAACAAAACATCCAGTCTTTCTTTTCAGATTTACAGCATAGTAACTCTTCTGACCCAAACCTGCCCTATTAGCTTACAGAAGAGGGTAGAGACGAATACCAAAAAACACTCCCGCATTCAAGCCATCCAGCTCGATCCTTTTCACTAAAACCCACCGAACGAGCACCTTCTCCTGCAGACGGCCCGCATCGAGTGAAAGAACTTTTTCTTCCTCGAGCGACAACGACAGTTTGACCATCCACGACAAAACTGACGCCAAATTAACTGCAAAACTGAAGTAAAAAGCACCAAATCCATGGCCAGCTATTGGCGGACTACACATGCACACCATTGCCATTGGCATAGTATGTTCCATTGGGAAGACCATTGGCAAGCTTCTTTGCATGCCCGTTCTGGAGCACTGTAGAAGTGTAGGAGCCATTGCTTAGAGGGTGTTTAGTTGGAAGCACATGGCCATTGGGACAGTCTTGCAGCATCCTGTCCAACTGCCCTGATGCAGCTGCAATTAGCCCTGCAGAAATATATATTAATTAGCAAAGGATTTGAGGAACGATTCCACATCCATAAATTACAATGTGGTTACTGAAAAACCGAGCAAAAAGATTACAATGGAGATAATCGAGCATCTTAAGAACTCGACCTGATTATCGAGTATCTTACCCACAAATAACGGAGAAGGTTTTGAAGGTCTTGACTTGAACTCGGGATGGAATTGTGCACCAACAAAATACCGGTGACTAGGCAATTCAATAATCTAAAAAGCAAAATTCATTAAGAGACACTTCTGAAAAATAAGAAATTCCAAAAGCAAGTTTCAGTTAAATCAGACCTCCATTCTCTTTCCAGTATCATCTCTTCCTACAAACATCAGTCCAGCATTTTCAAACTCTGGAACCATATCAGGGTTCACCTGTGAAGATGGCAATACTTCAGTTCATCTCCAAAAATAAGGTAGGCGCAATCTAGATAACATAAGATAGTAGCAGAATCATAGAGTTTTAAGTGCTTTTGAAAAACTAGCAAATATAAGCATACCTCGTATCTGTGGCGGTGTCTTTCATCTACAAAAGTGGCATTGCCATATCTAAATGATCAAAGTTATTAGTAAGGATATGTGATAAGCCTTTAATAAAAAGGCAACAAAGCTTATTCATAGGGTCATAATGAGTTATGCAAAAGGGTATATAACTCACAGCTTAGCAGGCTTGCAATCAGCAACCTTGAAAAATGTCCTCCTAGATCCTAGTCGCATTGTCCCACCCATGTGTGTTTTAGAACCCTAAAAACAAAAATATAATTCCAGTATGATATGAGACTTACCAAAGGTCATTCTCGTATTGAAATAATTCAACATCAATGTATGAAATGTAATCACTTCAAACAAAAGCACTTACTAACAAATAATTACCTCAGGCATAAAAATGACACAGGGTGTCTTACTATCAGGATCAAACTCTGTGCTGTTCGCATCAGATAGATTCATAACATGACGGGCAAATTCCACAACAGCAATCTGCATTCCGAGGCATATACCAAGATATGGGACATTTTTTTCTCGGGCATACTTAGCAGCCAGAATTTTCCCCTGAACACCTCTGTCACCAAAGCCACCAGGTACTAAAATTCCATCTACCCCCTGAAAATGAAAATGAAACCTATTCATGTAAGTAAATAAAATGAAACAAACATAGGTGACAAAATTCGAGCAGTTGCATGTTCTAAAATAATCTATGAGTGAAGTCCCACCTTCAATGAATTCCATGCTGCTTTGTAAGCATCAGGTGCCTAGAAATTTAGGGGCAGCAAGGTAAGAAAGAAAACAACTGAACGCTGAACAAATGGAACTGTAAGCCTGCAAGGGATTGTGCCGAACCTCAATGGCAGTGGAGTCCTCAAGATCTGTAGAAGCAACCCAGTCGATAACAAGTTTTCTACGGCAGTCAACCGAAGCATGCAAGAGGGCCTGCGAAATTTTACATACAAAAGATACAGGAGTAAGAAAGCAGTGTTTCGTAATTAAAAAGACAGTATTTACTGTAATAGTGTAATGTTCATGCTCACTTTCAACACAGAGAAGTAAGAATCTGATAAGCCATTGTACTTCCCAACCATAGCGATCCTCACCTGAAATGATCACAGTTGGTCACATGGAGTCAAGGAATGAAATGCTTCCAATAGAAAGTGTAACTGGAAAGAAACTAACAGTATCCGTGAGGCTGTCAAATATAGTAGCTCTTGTGACCCATTCATCTAACTTTGGCTCCCGAGCAAAGCTGAAAATGTTATGACACATCAGTGCAAGGTAATGACACGGCTTGTAGCAAACAATCTGGCTAGATATTTGAGTCAAACCTTTCCAGGTTCAGAACTTTAAGAATAGCCTCATGTGCCTTTTGGTCCTGCAGGAAACAATAAAAAAATTAGAGGAAAACACAAATTCAAGAGGAAAGTTTGAGTGCAAAGAAAACAATACCCGCAGCAACAAAGGAATGCGCCAGATATTGGAAACATCATACAGCGTGACAATATTTGCAGCCTACAAAATACAATCACTCATGAGCACCCTAGAGCAATATTGCTAGATCAGCTGGCTAAGAGATTTACAGCTCCATTACCGGCACATGACAGAACTGGGATAGTTTTTCCTTTACATTATCTTCCAACTCCTGCGAAACAGCCGTTTATGAGAACTGTATAACAAACTCAACACAGACCACTGCATAAGGTAAGAGTTTGATAACAAACCTTTGTACTGCGGCAAGCTAAAATGTTTGGAGTGAGACCAAGGCCTCTTAAGCCACGCACACTGTGTTGGGTTGGCTTTGTTTTCTACAGGAGCAAACAAAAATGACGAATACCAAATAGGTCAATGGGATGAAACAGAACTATATAAATTCTAACATGTAGATCATGACAAATGTACAGTGGAGAAGCTAATGACCAAGAATACCTGTTCACCAACAACATTTAGAACTGGAACTAGACTGACATGCACCAAACAGAAATTTCCAGCACCTGGAAACCATAGAGTACAAAACATATCGTCACTTCTGCTTACTTGCAGCAAATACACTGAGATTACATGAATCATAACAAATGTGCAGGTCCTTACCAACACGATAAGAGAATTGACCCAAAGCTTCGATAAATGGCATAGATTCTATATCCCCTGCAGGTTCAATACTGAGTCAAACAACAGAAAAAACTCTCTAAAATTACAACAACTGTTGCAGAACCAATGGACGTTTAAAACAATTGGCTATCTCATGTTACCTATGGTACCACCCAATTCTATGACACAGACATCAGCTGGTCCCTCCTGGCCATCCACTGGTATCATAGCAACACGCTCAATCCACTCTTGTATGGCATTTGTGATGTGAGGAACGACCTTATAAATAAAAAGTTAAAAAAAAATGATGATCAGCACTAGATAGACACATCCATGCAGAAGCTACAAAAACAGAATAAAAAGTTAAGTACACACGAGTTGATCCACACCTGGACAGTCTTTCCCAAGTATTCCCCCTTCCTCTCCTTTTCAAGTACAGACTGTCATCAACATCAAAATAAAAGTTAAATAAAAAAGTCAGAGAAGCCTATTATGCAGGAAAACACAACTGTATTTACAATGTATCTAACACAATATCATTCATATATGTCCGTTCATTCGCCTCGTGTTCTTAACATACTCAAGTCACATAAGACAACAAAGGACATCCTTGTCCTCCATAGTACAAGTTAATGTCGCCATCACTTGAATGATTTAAAAACTATCATGGTTGTGTGCATGCCAAACAATGCATAATATAACTACAGTGCCAATTGGCAATTGTTTAAGCCACAAATTTAGTTCAGATAAGGAGCATATCACGCTTACCTGATAAATCTTTCCTGTAGTTATATTATTGTCCCGAGTCAGTTTAATGTCAAGAAATCTTTCATAGTTCCCCAGATCTAAGTCCACCTAAAAGATGGAAAACACATTATGTCAATGAGATATTATGGACTACCTCTAGAAAATATGACTCAGTGCCACATCATTATAGCAATACCTCACCACCATCATCCAATACAAACACTTCACCATGTTCGAATGGGGACATGGTACCAGCATCGGTGTTAAGGTAAGGGTCTGCATATTCAAGTAATTCAATTAGAACAGGTCAATGACTAGAAGACAAAAGCAAAGCAACTAAAGCATTTGAGCAAGTATTAGCTGGCTTGCCGCCACCAATTTTACAAGGCAAAGGGCTCAATCAAAGCCCAAGTGTGTCGTTATTACAAAGAGGCACAGGTTACAACAGCAAAAACAAAGAAAGGCGTAGGTGGTAGTGGATAAGAATAACTAGGGGCCAAACAGAACATGTAAAATTAGATCCAATTAAGTCATAGGTTCCACTGTGCAGAGCTGGCATCCAGCAGTTCGTTAAATGACATCTAAATCAGCACCCGTGTCACTTGGCATATATCTAATTTAGTGTAGGCAAGCGCTCCACAGCATAAGGTATCTAGAAGACAAAGACAGGGATGGGAGGGGAAACCTAGTCTGCTCCACCACCTTGTTTCCGCGGCCGCAGCACCAAGAACAAAATTTTGGTTATTACATCATATTTTCTTTCATGTACATCTCAGATCTTATCCATGTAGCTTCACTTTCGTTCTTTGGTCTCGAAAGGAGCTGAACACAGTGCCCCAGCCACTTGTTTGGGGGCGAATTTGATACATGCCATTACAATTTTGCAAACTTTGAAATATACCATTGATGTGTCAATGACAGATGGGGCCTCGCAAGTGAATGACACGTGGGCCCGAGTGATATATTTCAAATTTCACAAAATTGTAATGGCATGTATCAAATTAATCCCTTGTTTTTGTTTTGTTTAAGCATAGCCGATAACCACTAACCAGTGAGATTAAAATGTTGTGGATTATTAGACCACTCTTATATAGACCACCATTGTTCAAACTTCAAGCCTCTACTCTTATATGGACCACCATTGTTCAAACTTCAAGCCTTTATGACTTGAGCCAAAATTCGCAAATCACCACAACAAAGTCAAAAAAGAAGGTAAGGTACAATCCGCCCCGAAAGAAACTTCTCATCACGTGGGCCAAAATCCCCTTTGCGTGCAACCTAGGTAGGTACCCACCAACAACGATAATCTTTCATCTTGAGAGGAAAAAAAAAAAGAAAGAACGCAAGAACTCTCGCTGCACGACATAAGACCAGGGAATCACATCTATTTTTACACCACATCCCTTCCCTAAAACCTCGAATACCAACGAACAGAAGGGCAATAGCACTCAGCGGAAGGTTCGAAAGAGGGACTTTCCACCAAACCCGACCCAGGACCGGGGGCCCTGCCCACACCTAACCCACCCACGGTCCTGCGCCCCCACGAAATCGCTCGAAGAACCAAATCTTTCGCCGGCCAGTGGCGCCGAAACGGATCGAGTGTTCCGAGCCGCCACAGTCAGAAACACGCACATCCAACAGTCCAACACGCGCCCCTTCGGCGCCCCGAAGGCCGCTTCTCAACGAAGGGGCGCGCGGTTTTGTCGCAGTACGAAGTATGAAGAGGAGTGCTGGCGGCGCCGGCACGTACCGATCTTGATGGACGTAATGCGGAGGCCGCACGATTTGAGGACGACGCCGATGCTGCTGGCAGTTACGCCCTTGCCGAGCCCGCTCACCACCCCGCCGGTGACCAGCACGTACTTCATCTCGCCCGGAAATCTCGCGCCCGCCAAATCCCCAGCCGCCGCCGCCTCCTCGAATCCCCGGCACGAGAGCGGTTGGCGGCGGACGCGCACGCACGGGCGCGAGACCGGGAGGGAAAAGTTTTACTAGGAGGGGATGAAAGGCGGGGAGAGGAGTGGCCGCCCTTGGGAGGACGGAGGGAAGTTGGGGCGCAATGCAGGAGGGCGGCGAAGGGGCTAGAGAGGGAGGAGAAGGGCTTTGGGGGTATTTATAGAGCACGGCAAAATCCTTTTGTTCTCCCCTCTGCCTTTTGCTTTGTCCGTAGTATTCCTTTATCTGGGCTTTGGGTTTAACTCGACGCCACAGCGATAGATAGAGGCCCATCCACTTCAGTGCACTGTTCCTAGAAAAAAAGATCTTCCTAATTTTTTTTCGTTTCAAGCTATGAAATGAAACTATTAGCCGATCCATTTAGGGATGGCAACAGATTGAGTTCAGGTTGGGTGGGGGCAAAAAACGGTCGTCATGAAAAAATATCCACGGGTGCAATTCCAAACTCACATCCGTACTGGCCGGATGTTGGACGGGTTACGAGCAGGGTTCGCAAAACCGCGGTTTTTCGTGCGGTTTTTGTGAAAACCGCTCAAACCGCTCTGTTTCAGTTTAGGCGGTTTAGCGTTTTCGAATTTTTTTTTAATTTTGAAAATTTGGTAGATTTCAAAATAAAAAATATGTAAAAAAAACTAGATGAAAAATGCAACTTCTTGGTTGAATCAGTTTTTTAAAATATTTTGATTTTGGTGCCGAAAAAATTCGAGAAAAAATGGATGGAAAATATATAAGCAAACATTATTTTCACTCACGTGTCCACAGCAACTCTATCGTCTCTCCTTTCCCCG
>BCLG01002022.1:71678-83555 GCA_001602295.1 Zoysia matrella
GCCGCGCGCCGAGGGCGGTTAGCCGGCTCCAACGGTAAACCGCGCAATTTACGCGATAACCCGCCCGATTAGCGCGAAAAGCCGTCCGATCTGGTGAGTTTCCGTTGCAGAGAAGGTGAGATAGTTGTTTTTGTGTTTTTTTTTCAAATATTGGTCGATTTGTTAGTAAATTTAGAACATAGTTGGTCATTTTCAGGTATTGTTGGTTGTAAGATGTCAGATCAGGCCGATTCGATTTAGGAGCACGGAGACAACGTGTATCTCGGGTTCCGTTGTAAATATTGCAAGTCCATGAAGAGATGGGGTGGTGCCACACGATTCAAGCAACATTTGGCATATCGTGAAAGCAGCGTAGTTGGGTGTCCTCATGTTCTCACGGACGTGCGGGACTATTTTCGCCGGGAGCTTGATAGAACCGCCGAGCGAAGAAAGGACCGAGCTAAACAGACCTTCAGACAGCACCAGGTTGTAGGTCAGGGAAATGTCAATGAGGAGGACGATGAGGAGATGTAGGCTGTCATGAGGTTATCTAGAGAGGAGGAGGAATTTCGACAGCATCAGCGTTCGTATAGTGGTCAGTTCGAGAGTGGTGGTGCTGGTTCATCGTAAGGTGCTTCTGGTTCATCGCAGGGAGGTGGTGGATCTAGGTTGTTTGGCATGATGAGGAGGTTCGCATCACAGAGGTCAGGTAATGAACGGATTCAAACTAGAATCGATACAGGTCTATGGACTGCGAAGAGCAAGCTAACAAAGTCGGCCATTGGACGCGTATGGTCGAAATTTTTTCATACAGAAGCCATCTCTGCTAGAAAAGCCGATAGTCCATACTTTGTTAGTGCTATAAAGGAGACACAGAAATGGGGTATGAGACCTTCATTTTATTGTATTATATGTTTTCTTATATGTTACTATATTTATGTCGTGTGTCATGATGTTTGCAGGTGAGGGTGTGCTTAGCTCAACTGGGAGAGAAATAGATAATACGTATCTTGATGCTAACGAGCAAGACATCAAGAAAGAATTCGATAAATTTAAGATGGAGTTGTCGATGTACGGTGTCACGATTATGTATGACTCTTGGACTGTCCCTACAAAGATGAGCTTGATAAACTTTATGATGTAATGTAATGGTGTCATATTTCTTCACAACTCATGTGATGTTACTAGGCACAGCCAATCTGCAGACTTCATATTCAAGATACGAGACATATGTTTATTCTATGGCACTATTTGTTTTATTTGTACCTATAATATTTTGAACAATGAAACGTTCTTGTGCAGGAAATGAATAAGGTATGCATTGATGTAGATGCAGACAATATTGTGCAGTTTATTACAGACAATGGTTCAAATTATAAAAAAGCGTGCAAGCTGCTAATAAACAAGTATTTTCATATTGTCTGGCAACCATGTGTGGCACATACAATCAACCTGATGCTAAAGGCTATTGGTAAGTTCCCAGAGCATAAAGCTATGATACAGTGGGCTCGCAACATTTCTCGTTGGTTGTTTAATCATAATTAGTTGCACTCTATAATGAGCAATGCTATTGGTGGTGAGTTGTTAAAATGAAATGCAACACGTTTTGTCATAAACTACATGTTTTTTGAGAGTATGCTTCGTCGGAGAGAAAAATTCATGACATGGATAGATTCTGAGACATTTTTAAATAGTAGATTTGCCAATATGAGGACAGAAGGCATGCTCACTCCTGCCTAGCAAGCATGTCAGGGTGGGATTCAATGAAACATGTGGTAGATGCAGTGCAACCTTTGTATGCGCTTCTTCGGTTTGCTGATCAAGACAAGAGCCCTACCTTGAGTGAAGTACTTCTCAGATATCATTTTTGTAAAAATGAGTATGAAGCCCTTTATAGGAATGATGAGCGAGAGATGCAGAGGTACATGGACATTATAAATCGTAGGATGGTGGATATTTGCAATGATACCTTTGTGAATGCAGATAATACGTACTTACGAAAAATATTATTGTATTTTTCGTTTCTACTGCAACGATATCTAACTATTGTTATATGTGCAGCTGGATCTTTGAACCCAAGAAGTCACTATTCTTACGGGATGGGTTGAAATATGATGAACGATATTCGAGAGGCATTTACACGCAAAGCATCAACCGACTTGTGTGTGCAGGCCCTGCAGGAGGTGAAAATTTTTAGAAAAAAACAAGATTCATTCGCCACTGAGTTAGCCAACATGATGGCAGTTGATAAGAAGACTTCTTCTGCAGCTTGGTGGAACATGTTTGGAGGTGACACACCTCATCTCCAGCAGCTTGCATTACGGATAGTCTCACAGTGTGCATCATCCAGTGGTTGTGAGCGCAACTAGAGTACATTTGCATTGATCCACACGAAGGTGCGTAACAGATTATCCCATGAGAAATTGCATAAGTTGGTGTATGTTAACTACAACCTTCAGATCCGTATGCGTGATGCTTCATAGACATATAAGCCACTAGAAGTCGATCTATTTGATCGTCTCATAGAGCTGTCGTTGTATGATTCTTCAAATCCTATTCAAGAATAGATAGAACATGGGAGATCCAATTCTAACCCTGTTCTTAATGAAGAGGGCACCGAGACTGATAGTCCTGTACCCAGCCGTTTTGTTATAGATGATGACGCTGGTAGACAGTTGATGCGCTTGTCTCGTGCTGCAACAATATCTGAATGGGCGAATCAAAATATGGGTGATACTCACATAGGCAAGAGGAAGGTTCAAAGTGCAAGACAGAAAAAAGTGGTAAAAAGATGAGGTTAAGAAGCAAAGGGAAAGGTAAGAATGTAGACAGTGACAACTCCACAGATTCTGGAGACGTCAGATGAAGCCCACTCTCTCAGGAATTAAATGATAGCAGCTCTGGAGACCCACCAGGTAATATAGTTTCTGACTCACAGGCACCGGTCACAACTCATCATTTCACATGTAACAATTTTTCGCATCATATGATCAATTTTGACTCATTTATCTTACACTTCACTTTTTTTCAGGCGAGAAAGACTATACCCATGCTACATAGGATGAGGACCATTGTACTCCACAGTCACCAAGGACATCAATTGGGCGAGACAGCATTACTACGGCACGTATTATTCTGCGTCAAATAGTGATTCATCATACAGCTAAGGTAATAAGTACTACAATTATCCGTACGGTGATCATAGCACAGAACCTCCCACCACATGGGTCTACCAATGACAAAATCTAGAGTTTTATAACATGTTATACTCACAATGGGAGACAACTACTGCTTGAACGGGACAATTTTGAATGAATTCAAAACGGAGTTGTTAGCTACTAGAGGAATTTAACTCCTCTCAAGTGAAGAGTGCGACAATGTATATTTTGATTGGAATACAATACGAAAGTAAAATGTGCTTCGAAAACTATGTATGGACTTTGGATTTGTTGTGGATGAACAATATGTATGTATGAATTTATTGTGTTCAGAACTTTAGATTTGTTATGAATGAATAGCTGTCTTTTATTTGTGGATAAAGTATGTTGTAAATGTTGATATTAAAAGAAATTAGAATAGGTCATGCCTAATTTTCCAGCACTTTTTCATCTAATTTCTTATTTTTCACTAATTTATTGGTTTTTAGATAAATCAAACGGTTTACCACTAAAATCGCGCGGTTTTCAGCAAAACCGAGCGGCTTACCGCTGAAACCGCACGGTTTACCGCGAAAACCGCGCGGTTTACCGTTTTCGAACCGTCCAAACCGTCCCAAAATTTGAAAATAGAAATTTGAACGAAAAACCGAACGGTTTTAACGGTTTTTGCGATTTTTGTCAAACCGCTCTCGAACGGTTTCCACGGTTCGAACTGTATGTTAAACCCTGGTTGCGAGTCCCCGTCAGGTTTGCTATGCCACAACGTCAATTAGAGTAGTAGGGGAGGAGGGACCGCGTGCATGTACTTGTTCCTAATAAAAAAATAGAATTTAGATGAAGAAAATGTTGGGAGAGAGAGAAAAAAAAATATTTATTACGCGAAGGCACTTGCATTGTGTAATGTAGTTTTTATAAGTGATTTCTTTTTGATGTGATTGCTATAAAAACTGTGCATAGTTTCAAGCATTGAGACTGCCGGACTTAGAGGTGGAGGACAAAAAGGATCATTGCATTAGTTGTCTCCATATCAACATAATGAAGGGGTGATTAGTTTACAGTTAAAAAGCTACTCCCTCCGTCTGTGATGTTTTTAACTTTTTAAAATCGACCTTTGACCATTTATTTTATTAAAATATTACAAAAATAAAAAATAAACAAAACAAGGTTAAATGACTTTTAATAAAAAATCATTTCACAATAAAATAAATTATATTTTCATAATTTTTTTAATAAAACGAATGGTCAAGGTAGACATTTGAAAAATCTAAAATAATATTTATTTTGAGACGGATGAAGTATATATTAGTAGAAAATCTCTAAATGCATCCGTTTAAATTATCTAAATTTATAAAAACATTGGGGAAAAGGATGAAATAGCAGGTGGCATTTGTAAGGGTGGAAAATCTCAAATTTTCTCGCGTGCACTATGCCCTTCCGGCCGGTCCCACCCACCCCGCATGTTATCAAGATCACGGCTAACTGAATGCTCACATGCGTTGCACGTCCAGCACTGGACCAGAGCACGGCGACGAACATGCATGTCAGGAGATAAAATGAAATCTAGAGATCGGGATGGATTCGTTGGAACGTGAGATGTATCAGCCGCAATAATCAGGCTCCTCTGAGGGCGCTGGTGGTAGGCGACGCTTGTCGTCCTTGCATGTGTACGTAGTCCGGTCAGATCTCGCGTTTTATTTTCTAGGCGCATTATTGGACACAAAAATAAGTTAGTAGTACTACGAATTTGAACTGCGTCAAAAGAAAACTGACGGGTTTGTACCTAAAGATTTTTTTTATATGTACGTTTACGTTACAGCTATAATATTTAAACACGCACAATATACAACTCACTTCACACTCACAGCAAGTACCACATGTGTATTGAACCTACAATTATATGCACACTGCATGTTTTTTGTAATATAGATAAAGATTCTCCGCAAATAACAAAGAGCATTACAGTCTCTTTGTATCTCTATCTTTGTATCTCTATGCACTTTTCAGATGTAAAAAATGGTACTCTTTTTATTTTTAAATTGTTGACACGGTTGCTTTCTAACATTAATTTGATCATTTTTTTATTAAAAATTTATTAAAATATGAATTTTTATTACTATTTGATTTATCATTAGTAGTATTTAAAATATATCTAAGTAATTTTACGTATTAAAACAATTTTTTTAATGAAACAATTGAGGTTAAAAGTTAACACTCTCAATAATTTAAAATCCGAGTTAGTAATATTCACGGGGATAACACGCAACGGAGGGACCAGGTCCGCAATGACAGTACGACACCGGGTTTGATGTGGCGATGATCAGACGGTTCCAATCCACAAAACACACGACGGGGAGGGGGCGAGACAACTACAGGACTCTCACCCCCCTGATGGTGACCCCTGAGTTCGTTAAATCCGTTTACCTGCTAGTGCTGCAATACTACAGTAACATAGTATAGCGTCCATTTCATCCGTCCACAAGAGAACAAAAACAAAAACGGTGTTGTTCTCTCTTATGCTTCTTCTTCCTTGGATGCAAGATCATCGCGTTGGAACTGCACTACAGGTGGCTTCGATTATTCTGTTACAAAGAACATTAAAAACTGTTGCAAAATGCAATACTTCGACTTCAACATTTAGATATTTGTACAAGGACACAGTTTTACATTAAAAAAATGAATACACTCATCGACACGTGTGCAGGATATTTCAAGTGCTATAAACCAATGGATATTATCCATGCTTTGTAGTAGGATGAGACAGCTGGCTTCTAACAAGAAGCAAAGCCATATTTATAAGCTGGTTTAGATGCATTCACCCCTTAGTTTGTCCAAGATCAGTTAATTTCCAAGTCATTTATCGGATAAGTTTGTCCAAGTTAACATCCAAATTATTTATCGGATAAAACAGAAGCGGTTACTCTGACGAGTGTCACAGGGATGGCTGTTGCTGGCTAATGAGTGTGTAGGGATAGATCAATCCACCATTTAGAGCTTTTTGGTAGAGCTTTAAATTATCAAAACTTGACTTTAGCTTTGAATTATATGATTAAGCAGCTTTTTGAAATAATTTAAAATCATCTTAAAACTGTTTGGTAAACTAGCTTATACCTAGCTTATGGCAGTGTAGCAAATGTTCCCATTGCCCTTGCCTTCTATCCCTTAAAAAAATCACATCGCAGGATTGATGCTGGTTCAATTCACAGCGCAGGATTACCGTTGCCTTTTATCCCTAAAAAAATCACACCGCAGAATGATAAATGACCTTTGCGGGGACCACGGTGAGCCGGATGAGCTGCCTAATGGCAGCTTTTGCTGGTAGTTCAAACCTTCAACCAGATTTTAACCGATTCTTGTGCTGAGCGGATTTTAGTTGGAGTGTTTGGTAGGGATTATTTATAATCAGCTAGATAAACTGTTGGATAATCCCTACTAAATGGGGCCTTAGCCACACGGCATTTCTCTGATACTCGTTACAGAAACCTGTTCGAAAAAAACAAGCTATAGATGACTCTTAATCTGCAACCACAATTTTCGCACCTACTCAAGTTGTGGGAGTAGATTAAGTCCGCATATCAATGACCTTAGTTTTTTACTGTAAGTTGGTGGATGTTGTGATTGTGATCTTTCAAGGATTTTTAATCTCGACAATATCAGGCCCATACCATCTATCTACAGGATAAAACCAGCCAAAGATGTACCTTAATCCGCAACCACAATTTGCAGGCACTCAAGTTGTGGACCAGATTAAGTCCGGACAAGAGCATCAACGACCTTAAATTATTTTTACTGTTCAGAGTACTTGAGTTGATGGATGCCGTGATTGTGATCCGTCAAGGATGTTTGATGTAGATAACCTCTCGAGCCCATACCATATACCGGCCAATTAAGACATTGATAACAACACTTGCATCCGGCAACACCGTCAATATTAATGGCGATGTTTCGGTATTTCAGCATCGACAAGTCGTTGTCGTCAGGGGATCGACGGTTCTAGCAACCTTGCAAAACCGTTGAGAACTGACGATTTTTAGAATTTTTTTTTACAATTTTTGAAATTTTAAAAACAGTAAAATGGGTTAAAAGTCAATAAAACTAAGAATAAATTAGTGAGGATCCACGGTTCTGACAGCCTGGCCGGTGAATGTGAATTATTAGCACACGCAGTCGCGGTGCAAACATGCACCATCGCCGCCAGGGTTTAAAAAACCGCGGTAAACCGTTCGGTTTTTGCGAAAACCGGTCAAACTGTTCTGGCTCGATTTAAGCGGTTGATCGGTTTTTGGTATAATAAATTCAAAAAAATTTGAAAATTTGAAAATTCGAAAACCGGTCAAACCGAGCGGTTTACCGCAAAAAACGATGAAAAACCGCTCAAACTCATTTGATTTCAAATTCAAAAAGGGTAAACCGCAAAAACCGCTCGGTAAATAGTAAAAAACAGCCGATTTTCTCAAAAAATTTGATTTTCAAATTTGTCCGATTTTTTACGGTTTACTGTAACGATTTTCGCGGTTTTCACGAAAACCGCCAAACCGCGCGTCCGCGGTTTCCGCGATGAAAACTGTAAGGTGAACCCTAATGGCCGCTGATTTGCAAATTCGTGTTTGGCCCCACAATCCACATCAAAATCATTAGCGAAGGCGTCTTCCCTTCCGCGGGTCCGTCCTCGGTGACTCGCGGGCCCCGCACGACAGTTTCCTCCGTGACATCACAGGAGGGCCGCTGCACGGGCGAGGTCTGGTTTGTTTAGCGGGAGAGAGGATTCTGCTTTTGTCTTGATTATGCACGGGCACGGCGCATGGGTCAGGACAGGACGCGGCCGCTCTCGCTCGGTCGTTACTCGTGTCGGGTTTTGTTTAGCAAAACCGGACGAAGACCGGAGGGACGAGGGTATGGAGATCCATTTTCAAATTATTGTCACCAACAAATTTAAAATCGAATTAGTCGACCATAATTTTATAAGGAAAAAAGTATAATGGTGGCTTCGTTTGAATAAATTTCACAGCAATCATGACAAAAATTACAAGATTCGATTTAATTTTTAAAAAACTTGAAATTTAGGAAACTTGTCGCATTCTAGACGGACCTTAGGGGCCACGCGTTACCAGCGAGGCATGGGTCCATGGGAGGAATGGTCCAGCAGGACGTCCTTGTCACACATATATAGCGAGGCAGCCGTAGCAACTAGGTTGCCTTCGTGGCCCAGCGGTGGGGCCTCTAGTGGATAAGGCAGAAATTAGAAGGAGCGAGACGTCGGTTTCGCCCTGTTCTAGTTGGCGCCGACGCTGTTTTGCATCGCTACGTACAGTGCTCTCAACATATCGTTGGTGCGTAAGTCTGGAGAAAAACGAATACAATCACATTTTCGGAAATGTGTAGTAGTGCATGTTACTTTCTCTTATCATGAAAACGTAAACGCTGTACTATGGAGCATGACAATTTTGGGGACCCATGGCAAGCAGCAGCAACTACTGCTCCAAGATGAAGTTTTTTTTTCCCTCTTTTCTTTTTCTATCATTAAAAGAGTGTAGTTCTAAAATTTAAAATTTATTCACAAAGTGCCATTTTCACTTTCGCATATATAATACTTTTGTCTCTATATTTCAGCTTATTTACCTTTTCTCGTTTTAGTATATTTTCAAAATTTTCTCTCATTTCTTAGTCTCTATGCTCAAACTTTTTTTTTTTGAGATCTTGCCTTGCACGTTTCATGTTTTTTTTAGAACAGTGTACGTTTCATGTTAAGAAAACGAAGATATTAGTAGTACAATACTATAGGAAGGGCTGGCATGTTCTCTCGTTACAAGCGTTTTCTGCGTGGAAACAAACGTACAGCCATTTACGGGCGAGAAGAACTGTGCTCTGAGTAGGTCACACGTGGCCTGCCTGCCCGAGCTGAGCAGGCGCTGACGCGGCGAGGTCGCTGATATTGCAATTTTTTTTTCTGCCGTAAAAATCAAGGTTTTTGTCCTTTTATACTCCAGCCGGCACCTCCATCGAGGGCACGAATAAACCTGCACTTGTGCAGGTAGGATCATGCGCTCAGGAATTTTTAGTGGGAGCCGATCGTGATTAAGGACCACATCGGCCTGTGCTAATATTTTGTGGAGAAAGACTCGACTCGTAGCCTGAAGTCATCACGAGGGCGGGCGTTGGGTGGTATGGAGATGACGACATGACAAGAAGATAGCTTCGCGTGCATCATCCGGGGAAGAAAATTACACGGACCCAGGTCCTTCCAAAAATCCGAAGGACCTCCTCTCCCCACTAGCCACGTGTGCTCACCAATCTCAAAGCAGTTTTTTATTCCAGTCATGTATTGCAGTGGTCGTGGTGCTAGATGGCTGCATTGGAGTGAACAGTTGGCGCAAGCTAAACTGATTCGGGGCAAATTGAACTGAAGCTAGACTAAAATTGTATTAATGAATATGGCTTCAATGACAGTTAAAAGATACTACTACTGTTGTTTATTCCTTCATCTCAATTTAGTTGTGATTCTAAGTTTGAGGATAAGTAAGGTGATTTAAAAAGGTGGGATGCGTTGAAAACGAAGAGAGAAGAAATAGAGATAGATGTGTATTGAAAATAGAAGAAGTGCATTGGGAAGCGAGGATAATAAGTAATTTGAGACAAAATGAGTATTTTCGAAGATAGTAGAACAATAAAAAAAGTATCGATGAATTAAAATTATTGTCAGTTGCCACTAAGTTGTGGATTTGGACGGGAAGTTTGTATCAAACTCTAATGCCTCATTTAAAACGCAAGAATTTCATAGGGACTGTACATAAATTTTGTATAAATCAGTTCAATTTCATAAAAAAAACATAGGATTCAAGAAAAAAATTCTTTGTTCTAAAGGGGGCTTAAACAACGATAAAGTTGATGCTGATGCTGTTAACAAGGTTGTAAATAGATGCAATTAAGTTTAACCGATCAGATAATTCATCAGCTTCTAATACGAGTGTAAATAAGCGCATCTGAGTTTAATCTAATAACATATTTAGTTAAAAAATATCTAAGCTTTCAAAATCTTTACTGCTTTTGAAAAACAATTTTTTTTGTATGGAGGCTGCATGTCGCATGGAAGGGAGTTTGGGTTGAAATGAGAAACTGCTTTGAGATTGGTGAGCAAACACGTGTTGAGAGAGGGAGGAGGCCCTGACCCAGGTCCTTTATAATTTTCTTCTCATCAGGCTTGATGATCCTGAACGACTCAATCTTCTCAATACACGAAAGCTGAAACATAGCTCTGAGATTTTCTTGCGCCACGTCGCTAGCATTTTCATCGTTAAATCCTACCGCATGTGATCCAACGGTCCCTGTGACCTAAAAAAATATCGGTCACTCAGAGGCTTTCAGACTCTTCATTTACCGTAATAAAATCAATCATTTTTACTTAGAGCACTTTTTGGAGTCACTCGCTTTCACAGTTTCACTTCGAGCACTTCTCACAGTCTAAAAAGAATCATTAGAGCAAGTAATCAGGCGCGGCAAGGCCGCGCCATTTTTCTAATCAGACCTAGATCCCGCGACCTGCAGAACAGAAAACCCGCTAAACCAGTCCTCCTCGTGGCCATGCTCCGTTTCGTCCAGGAGGGTCGTGTAGGATTTTTTCCTTGGTTCTTTTTCATTTTTGTAGGAGTACCTCCAATATGACAAGGACGGTCGAGAAATTATTTGGCGCGCAAAATACGGGTGGGGACGGGACGGCGCGGGTCTCGGGGCCGGTGGCAGGACGCAGGAGCAGGCGGAACCACGAGATTGATGCGCTCCTCTGGAAGCGAGCGGGCCAGCAGCTGCTGCCGCCTGCCGCCTAGGGAACGGCAGCACGTGAGGGGCTGCAGCTGACCCACCTCCCGAGTCCTGACGCGATGCGCGCCAATTATTCTTGCCTGCCGCGACCCGGACCGCGCCGACATAACCGGCGGTCGACTCCAGCCCGCACGTTCTCGTCGGACCACCACCGGAGGTGCCGGGCTCTGCCGCAGGCACAGACGCCGTCGGTTATGCCGTAGCTTGTGCCGGCCGGCCGGGCCGGGCCAGGCAAGGCAGGCAGGAGTAAAACACAAATTTTGCCGGTTCCCACTTCAGCCGCGACTGTGCATATACGGCACGCCAGACGGATCCTTTCTGTACTAGAGTACTGCCACAAGTGGAAACTCACGATTGAATCCGTTCTAGTAACCACAATTCAGCCAAAAAGCACCTGCCAGGAAACCCCGAACTCAAGCAAGCCAAGGCGCAAGTAATACTGTCGGAAGCAAATCATTTCAATTTTGCCACAATTTAGTTGTATACCGAGTTTGTTGTATGTTTTTTTCCTACAATCACAAAAAAGGGGTATGTTTTTTTCCTAAGAGATGTTACTATTTGCAACAAGTAGTACAAAATGCACATGCTTATGTGCGCCCCCCATTTGGTTTTGGCCTGGATAGGCTGTGATGAATTTTTCTGATCAGAACAAAAGATATAGCTGCTACAAGAAGGGCAAGATCCTAAAACGACCGCTACATCCCAACTATATCTACAGCATCGTATAATATAGTGAACTCCTGAAATACTGTTCCGCGACCAACATGAGCATTATATCATCAGATGAATGCAGACCCTCAACACATTGCATATGTTAAAAACATGCAGTTAACATTAATCATTACTTCTGAAAACAACAAAAAGAAAAGATCCCCACGTTCAAAATTATTAACTGATTTACAACACCGAGGTGCAAAAGCAAAACACT
>BCLG01002023.1:0-24535 GCA_001602295.1 Zoysia matrella
ATATGAAAAGTAAACTAATTTCTTGAGGATGAAAAAATATCTTAGCTTGCAGTATCTGAAGGTCGACACGCAACTTTGCAAGTGGTATCTATCTATGAGGGGAATTCTAAAGTGTAGCCTTTGTACATGTCTGGTGGCTACGCATATGTATGCGCCAAAACGAACATGAAGCAAAAAAGTAAACCCTAAACTCGTAGATATGGAAAAGAAAGAGGGAAATACATCTTGTGCATGATCATACAAATCACGCGTACAAAGTAAAAGCACCACCGAACGAAAAGCCCCTATCAAATGATTAACAATTAACCACACCAGTTAGCAGCTGCAGCTAACTTCATCTCAGATAAAAAAAATTGAAAAAAAATCGAATTCGGAAGCATCGAAATTATCAAGCAAGAACACAGCCAAATAGTTAATTATGCTCGTGGAACCCTAATCTCTGTGGGATCCCAGCTGTAAAATTCACCTTGTGAGTTAATGGGTCGGCGTCGGCTGCCGGTGGCGGGAGGCGGTACTCGTTCATGATCCAGCTGCTCCGGACGCCCTTGGGCGCCTTGCCGGAGTAGAAGACGAGCGTCTTCTTGAGCCCGATGGGGCGGTTGTCCTCGCCGCGGATCATCCGGTCGGCGCCCGTGGCCTTCCAGTACCCCGACGCCGTGACCCGGTTCGGCCGGTCGCCGTTCCGGTACTTGCGGTCCCGCGGCACGTAGAAGAACCACTCTTTCCCGCCCATCACCGCCATTGCTGCACCGACCGAGCAACAAGCGGCGAATCAGTTAAATCGATCGATGAACCGGGGTGATGATCAATGAAGAAGCAGAGATCGATCGTTGCTGGTGCCAGCTCGTGTCGAACGATTAGTTACCGGGAAGCTCCCACGGATCGAACCGGTAGAGGTCGAGGTCGGCGATGAGGTCGACGTTGAAGCGCCTGCCTTCCACCTTGCGCCGGAGGTAGAACTCGATCAGCTCCTCCTCCGTGGGGTGGAACCGGAACCCCGGCATGACCAGGTCGTTGTCGTGCGAGTCCCCACCGTCGCCAGCTCCGCCGCCCACCGACGCCTCGCTGCTGCCAGCACCTCCTCCTGCCGCCACCGCGCCGCCGTGCCCGTCCTCGAGGTCCCTGCTCATGGCATAGCTCGCACGTACCCACCTGTCGGTTAGCAGCTAAGCTAGGGCAGCGCCAGCGGAGAGAGCAGCAGTAGCACGAAGCAGGAGGAGGAGAAGGCGGGGAATTTGGGGGCTGCGAGAGAGGAAGGAGTAGGAGCAAGTGGGGAGAGAGGATAAGAGGGTGGTGCTTGCACGATTGATGAATCAATGAATGAGGTGGTGAGCTAAATGATATAAATTCTGGACTACTGATCGGTCCTTGTTGTTGCTACGCTATACTGCTCAGTGCCCACTTGGTTGCGACTTGCGATGGCTACCGTCCTTCTGCCGCTAGCTGCTAATAGCGTAGAGGTCAGGAGCACCGTTTGTTAATTACTTGGGGGTTAGTTCCAGAGAACGAGATGTTAGTTTGCCCATTGACAACAGCACCATCATTTGCTGTAGATAGTGTTGACACGTCTTGTTTTCATTAATCAATGTTTATGTACTAGTGACTTCCTTTTGAGGCAATGAGATGTTTGTGGATTGATTGTCTTTTTTAACCCTTTAATGCAACTAACTTTTGGTAGGAGTATATTATAACTATCTATAATAAAAGTATGACATTATTAGGAAAATTGAATTGATTCCTATTGAATTTAGGGTAAATCCTTACAAGCCATCTTATGTACTATAATTCTTGTGACACACATACATTGTTTTACAGTTAAATATTTTGAAATTAATGTCTTGGTGGTCAAATTTTCTAAAGCTCAACCAAGTAATAACTTTAGTACTCTCTCTTTCCCAATTTAGTTATTGTTTTAGAGGTGGGCACAAAAACTTTAGGAGGGAGGTAGGATGCGTTGAGACCGAGGAGGAGCGATCACAGATATATAGAGATGTATTAAGAATAGAGAAAATTGTATTTGGGAGTGAAGATGATAAGTAAATTGGGAAAAGTTGATGAGATTAGGATAAGTAATTTGGAACGGAGAGAGTAGCTAGTAAAATTCAAATTTCTCTTATCGAACAGACATTTGATTTGATGTGGCGACAGAAACCGCTACTACGGCCAATTGTTCGAGGCTGGGCATGCGCGGTGACCTTCGAGCTAGTAACAAGTGGTCATCACAAGATCGAGCTGAAATCGAGCGCGGCTGTGCAGGTGGTGCTGTGGTTTTGTGCACAGGAGTCACAGGACAGGAGCTGTTCATGCCTGCTTGGGCCCTATCGTGTGGACGGAGAGGGAGGGGTGGTGGGGTTTAAAGAGGCGAAAGAGACCAGCCAGGATGAATCCAGCTTTGGGCGGCTGCCTCCTCCAAATTCCTGACGTCGATCGGTGGATGCCTCTGCTCTGTATTTTTTTCCCCAACCACGAACATTCCAGCAGTCATCCTAGTCTCTCCGTTCTCCTCCACGAGCGTCTACAAACTGCAAGCAGAGATGATCCAGTTATGCATTGTCACACACGAACACAAACATTGTCAGGAGAAGTCAGATCTAGAAGATGGCAGCAGGTCTGAACTCCGAACAGCAGAGGAACATGGTCGGCTTTGTTTGGAAATGGGGGATAGCACTGCACACATGCACGCAATGTTGTGGGGCAGCGCATATGTGCAAGGGTACGGTGGTCCATGCATGAACGTGATCTAGGGCGGTGGAGTTGATGGTGTCAACGATGCGAAGTAATAACACTTTTCTACTTTCTCCGTCTCAAATAAATATCGTTTTTTATTTTTTAAAATCGATGTTTGATCATTTGTTTTATTAAAATTTTTTTTAAAAATATAAAAATAAACAAGTCAAACTTAAAGTACTTCTAATAATGAATCGGTTTACAATAAAATAAATATTTTTTAAAAAACTTTTTTAATAAAACAAATGGTCAAAGAAAGAAGTTTGAAAATCTAAAATCATATTTGTTTTGGGACCGAGTAGCTCGCTCCTTACAGCTTCATTTGTTCTTTAATTAAAATTTTGTCTTATTTTTAAACAACAATTTAGAAAATGGACATATTGCAAGAAACACATAGTTACTCGTGTTTAGGTAGGTAAAGTTTTGTTATACTGAGATCTGAACCATATATAAGCTGTTGACTAGGATTACAAATTTACGGAAAATTAAACGTCACTTAATTGTACAGCCAAAGAATGTGTGTCAGTACGAAACCTATGCAATGCAAAAGGTACAGTACGTACTTACGCGTAAGACGACATCGATCTGAGATCTGACCTGCTAGGGTTAAGTGCTATATACGGTGCTCTTTGCTGGATACGTCTAGGCACATGCGCGTACGCCTCCCGTTCGCTGGACGATCGACGAGCTCTCTGGCAGGTCAACACATGCATGCGTCGTCTTCCGGTTGCATGCACGCACACATGTTGACTGTGCAGGCATGCACTAAGCTACTGCCCTCCGTTTCTTAGATATGATCGTTGACTTTTAAATTTAACGATATTTGTTTTATTAAAAAAAATTGATAAATTTCGTATATTTTGATATAATTTAATTTATCATTAGAGTTATTTGAATCACATCATAAAATTTTACACATTAAAGCAAATTTTTTTAATAAAATAAATAGTCAAACTTAAATTTAAAAGTCAATATCGACATCGATTAAAGAACGGAGGGAGTATACTAAGTAAAAAGTCATTGTGCTCGCATCATGCACAACCGAAACGTCCCTGTTTGTCGAGTGCCAAGGGCACTCGACAATAGGCCAAAAACACTCGGTAAAGTGTTTGCCGAGTGCCACCTATGGCATAGGCCACTCGGCCTATCTTTTGACTACAAAGAGCCGTTTGCCGAGTGTTTTTTGTTTGGCACTCGGCAAAGTGCCCTTTAGACTCTCGGTAAAAAAAAAGACCGATCGGGCAGAAAACAGTGACGGAGACTTTGCCGAGTGACTGCATGTGACACTCGGCAAACACTTATTTTTTACCGAGTGCCAAGGTAAAAACACTCGGCAAAATCTGAAGCATTCGGCAAAATATATTTTTTGAATGCACAGAATTGTTAAAATCAGCTAAAATCACGCATATATCATATCACAGGTAGTTTATATAAACCGCAAACATATAGATCATATCGCAGGTAATTTATATAGACCACAAACATATAAATCACATCACATGCAGTTTATATAAACAAGTCTCACACAAAACACAATAAACATCTATTATATTCTAATAGCTTCACACATAGTCCAATAGCTTCACACACAGATCAACTACGAGGCCACTGTGGCATATGAGGCGATTGATTCGATGCCGCCGATTGATTCTGTACAAAGAAAAAGAGATTGCATTTGTTAGACAAGATTTAAAATAGAAACAAGCAACTTAAAACATTCATACTCACAGGAGTAGTTGCAGGAGGAGATGGAGGAGGAAATAGCTCCGGTGGCAGAGGTTGACCCATCCTCTCGCTAAGACTTTGCATCCAGTAGAACATCTGCTCTATCCTCTGCCGCTCGGCCTCTTGCCTCTGCCGATCGACCTCCATCCTCGTCGCCATCTCCTCCCTTAGCCTCCTCTCTTCTGCCAGCTCGGCCTACAATATTTCACCTCAATGTTACAATGCAAAGCAAAGGTATGTAAAAATCAAAGAACGACGAATAAAACAGAAGTAACCTAGAGTACCTCCATTCGGGACTGTGCAGTGGCTGATCATGGGCGTATGATCGGGCTTGAACTCGTGCTCCTTGCTCGAATCTGAGAGAGAGTGGGAGTAGTGGCCGTGTCGAGTGTGCTGTCGCCAATCCAGTATCGCCCGTGCTTCTTGCCTCCTACCCTCATGACGACTTCTCCATCAAGGTCCTGGGTGCTCGGATCGTACTCTTGCTCATAGACCTCTCTTGCCATCTCAGTGTACTCACTGAGGCGACTATAGACAGTCGCATTGCTGTACGCCGAGGGCGGGTCCTTCGGGTTGTAGTCGACGTCGGACGTCGCCTTACCCTTGTGGGCCAAAGCCCATGCCTTGAACTGGGAGCAAGACTGACCACCATGTGACAAAGATTATGAAAAAAATAGCAAGATGAGTAGAAATTATGCAGAATTGAGCGTTATAATAAAAAAATAAATTCGCGAACCTATCTAGCCGTGTATTCGTCGAGGCTACAGTTGCCTTGATGGTGTGGTGCACCTGACATCATCAAACGACGCTCTCGGCAAGCGTTGTGCGTCTCCTCCCACTCGGCGCGCACCACTTATTCACCATCTCTTCCCAGCACTGGAGATGCTGGGCGCACCATCACGGAGGCACCTACACATCATTAAGTATATGACATATAAGAAGATCAAATTAAGCGTACTAAATCTCAGAAGAAAGCAGTATTAATGTTTTATATTTACCTGCAAGTATTCTTCCCGGGTCATCGTCATGGTTCTTGCTTGAGTTTTGGTGATCTTCGTGCCAAGGTACGTAGCATAGTATGTTACAATGGCCTGGACGCGCGCCTCGTAATGCATGTCCTTGACGAACTTGACACAGGGCTTGTGAGCCACAGTAGCCGCTTTAGCCTCGTATCCGTCCTGCCATCTAAAGAAATCCTGCATATAGACGTGATGTATCGAGTCATTATTTAGCAATGTCAAATGAAAACTAAATGTAGTGCGAGGAAGACTTACCCACAGCTCAAGCGTCACCCGCTCCGCCTTGTTGCGAAAGACCCTGCCATCCCGATCTGGTACATCGGAAAAGGCGACGTAGTGGTCCCATGTATAGGCCGGCTCATGCCCTCCGTCATATGCAACCAGACCCGAAAAGTGTAGCCTGCACAAAAAACCAAAGATGCCATTGACATGACGTTTATGATCACCTGCAGCCATAAGCGTCCAACCTCTGCCCAAGTGATTAACATATATTATTAGTTTCTATTGTGATTTTCAACATATCAAATGGAAAATAAATGATAACTTCTTAAGTTACTTACCTAGCACCAGTGGGTCGAATCAGCGGGCGTCTCTCACGAGGTATCGGTCGGGTCGGGAGGGTAGAGGGACCTCGCAACCAGACACCCGACGTTCCAAAGGAAGCTGAACCCCCTGTTGCCTCCTCCTGCTCCTCAAGCTCGTCATTCTGCTCCTGCTCCTCCTGCTCCTCATCCTGCTCCTCCTCGGGCGACGACGGAGGTACAGACGACGGTGGAGCTACAGGTGCTTTGTCTCTCCCTCGATCTCTGCCTCCACCCTTTCTTCGACCCTTGCTGGACCCCTCAGCTGCATCAGAACCTCTTTTGTACAACGATTTTACCTTCCTGAAATCGCCCACCATTTTTGCCCAATCACCTGCAATTAAAAAGAGTAAACCAATCAGCACAGATAAACAAAATGTATTTAGAATGAGATGCAAAAAAGAAAATTAGAAAATAAACTAGTATTAAAAAAAGAAAATTAATTATTAGTACAGATCATACATGTATTAAAAATAATCATCATGATCGGGATTAGATGGATCATAAGTCTCAACATCACTATCACCAATGTCAATATAATAGTGCCCGTGCTTCGAAGGAGGAATAGTATCATCACTGTCATTGCCTAAATGTAATCGCTTAAGTAATTCTAAGTCCTTCACATTATGAACCTCATCTTCAGCGTCCTCGTCGATAGCTTTTTCATTGTCTTCGTCCATTCCGATCGCTTCGGTTAGGTCTATCTCAAAAGTACCTTCTAGCCTATTTTCTTGAAAGAACTCTCCGTCATATGTGTTTGAGTCTATGTTGTAATCTTCATTGTTTGGGACCGGTAATTTACCATGTGGAGATACCTTATACATAACATCCCAACCCTTAAGACGGTCGTCAGTTTGGCATAGGTATGAGAGATAATAAACTTGTGTGGCCTGTTGAGCCACAATATAGACATCGTCTCCTGGTAAGACGGATTACTGTCGAATTTCGACTAGCCTAAGATTAGTGTTCCGTCTCACTACTTCAGGATCAAACCAATGGCATTTGAATATGACAGGATTAAGAGGTTTGCAACCATGAAACGTGAGTTCATATATTTCTTCAATTCTTCCATAATACTCGACCCCATCAAGGCCTTGCGTAAAAACTCTAGTATTTGTCGTTCTTCGATTGGGCCGACTATGCTCATGTGTTTGTTGTGTGAAAGCGATATCCATTCACGTCATAACCGGTTAATAACCTGACCCTACAGGCACAGCCGTCGGCGACCTGTCTCAATTCGGCACTCATAGACGCATCGGTTTGGCCTTGCAAGATCAAGCAGGATAGTTCGTTATATTATTTATACATACGAGCAACTTGTAATGTCAAACTAAGTACAAAGTAAATTGGACAGTACCTTATGTTTGAACCAAGACATGAAATCGGGCATTCCATTTCCCGCACCCTGTCTAAGAAGTGTCTCAGCTTTATGCGGGGTAGGTTCCCTTGATTCACGCCAGAATTGATGATAAAATTCCTGCATGTACGGCTCCACTTCGAAAAGGTTGGTCAACACATATAGCATAATACTACGTCACTCTTCATGTTTCAAGGTCTTATGGGTCACATCACTTGCAATTCTGAGTTGCTCTCGAAAAATGCTGAGGTTCGATTCGTCTTCGCCCGCATTGTAACGAGCGGTTGGGTTATGCACGCTAGAAAGGTTGTCACAATAGTATTTTGTTATGAAGTTTGACACTTCCTCTAGAATGTATGCCTCTGCAATGGAAGCTTCAATTTTGCATTTATTTTTACATTTAGTTCGAAGAACCTTTTGACATCTCTCAATTGAATAGCACCAACGGCCCTGCACAGCCCCCCCCATTCGTGCCTCGTACGGGAGGTGCAAAATCGAAAGCTGCATCGGATTGAAGAAGCCGGGTGGAAAGATCTTCTCCAACTTACAGAGCAACACAGGTGCCATTCTCTCCATGTCTGCAATCACGGTCCGAGATAACTCCTTAGCACAAAGCTGACGGAAGAAATTGCTCAACTCTGCCAGCACTAGCTAGACGTGCTCAGGGACATAGCCTCGAACCATCACTGGAAAAAGCTGCTCAAGCCATATGTGGTAGTCATGAGTCTTTAGCCCATTGATTCGCATAGTAGATAAGTTCACTCCCCTTCTCATATTCGATGCATACCCATAAGAGAACATTAAAGTTTGGAACCATTCTAGTACTTCCCTCCTTTGTGACCTCTTCAGGAAGAATTCGGCCTTAGACTTCCTCCATGACTTGCCGTCTCGAGGAGGCATCATTTCTTGCTTTGGTCTATCGCATAACATTGCCAGATCCACTCTAGCCTTAATGTTGTCTTTTGTCTTATCAGGAATGTCCATAATTGTTGCTCAAAGTGCCTCGGCAACATTCTTTTCAGTGTGCATTACATCAATGTTATATGAAAGTAGAAGGTCATCAAAATAGGGGAGCCTCTACAAGCCTGACTTCTGAGTCCAGACATGTTGCTCACCATATCCCACAAAACCACCTTCTTGTTTACTGACCTCGAGAGCATCTATTTGAGCACGAACTGCGGCGCCTGTCATCATCTGCGGTGCAGGCTCTGTAACTACGACACCTTTCGTAAAGTTCTTGATGTCTCGTTTGAATGGATGGTCAAGAGGGAGGAATTGTTGATGTTTGTCAAACGAAGAATACTTGCCACCCTTCCGCAACCAAATGAACTACAGAGCTGCCTTGCATACTAGGCATGGGAACCTCCCGTGAACACACCAACCGCAGAATATCCTATACGCCGGGAAGTCATGCAGGGAGTAGTGGTACCAAACATGCATTTTAAAGTTCCTCTTTGTAGTTCGGTCACACGTCTAGACCCCTTCCTCTTAAGCATGGAACAAATCATCAATCACAGGCTCCATGAACACACTCATTTTATCCCTCGGGTGTTTAGGAATTATCAACGACAAGAATATGTTCTGTCGTTGAAAGAGGACGCCGGAGGGTAAATTGAGGGGGATAACGAACACGGGCCAACAAGTATATGGGGCAGCCATCATTCTATAAGGATTGAACCCATCTGTTGCCAGCGCAATACGTAAATTTCGAGCCTCCAAAGCTTTGTCGCGATGAATCACATCAAAATGGGTCCATGCTTCACCATCAGAAGGATGTACTAGCTTCTCAGGATTGTATCGACGTCCATTTTTATGCCACATCATCTATTTCGCGGATTCCTCGGTCATGTATAGCCGTTGGATCCTCGATATGAACGGAAGGTACTGTAAGATTTTCACGGGTATCGCGAGCTGCCTCTTATGACCATCACGAGAGTCTACCTTCAGGAACCTAAAGGATCCACACTTTGCACAGTACTTTGCTTCCGCATGTTCTTTCCTAAATAAGATGCACCCCTTCGGACAAGCATGTATCTGCTCATATGGCATCTTAAGTGCAGGAAGGATTTTTCGTGCCTGATACATGTTATTTGGCAGAATGTGATTTTCCGAAAGCGTGCTGCCAAAAACTGTCAACATAACATCGAACGCGTCTCGACTCAGGCTAAACTGAGACTTTACGGCCATTAGGCGTCCAATGCCATCCAGTTGAGAAACCTTTGACCGGCCGTGAAGTGGTTTCTGTGCCGCAGTCAACATGTCGTAATACGCCTTTGCGGTTGCCTCTGGCTCCTCCTCCCTACCTCCTTCAACGAAGTGTGCTTCATGATAGTCATTTAACATGTCTTCTACCTCGCCATCAGCATCATAATCCTCGACACGTTGTCTCACGACCTCGTCTCTCATACGATCGGCTTCACCATGGTAGATCCACCGGGTATAATCTACCGTAAATCCATTCTTGCAAAGATATTTACCTATGACCACCTTTGTTTGTCGACGCATATTAGCACATCTGCTGCAAGGACACCAAGTGGCAGGCGCTCCTTTAACCTAGGCAAATGCTAGTTCTAGGAAAGCATCGGTCTTCTCAATCTATTCATCGGTCAATGAACCCTAACTTGAGCGGCCCGTGTACATCCACTCATGGTCATCCATCATCTGACATATCAGCGAGTGATATAAAAATCAATTACATTTAGACGATGTTTGTACTATCTAACAGGTGAAGATATGCCCTAATCCCACACGAGGATGCGTATATGAGGTTAGTTTCCATGCTCTACTTCTATCCGAGACAGAATTTCGGCAGCACCTCCCAACTGCGACCAAAATACACGTCCTGCAAGGGAGATTGTGTATCCGGTCACAACAGGGAGGTGATGCCAAAACTCTGTCTCGAATAAGAGTAGACCATGGAAACTAACCCCATCTACGCATCCTCGAACTGTCAAAAAAACGTGGACAATTCGAAACAGATACAGTTATAGAAATGCAAAGATCTACATTTTTCCAACCGTATCTGTTTCGAACGGAAGACACCTAACTAGGTTACGTGATTCTATGAACATGATATGAAAAAAGGTCTTTTATGTCTCACCTTGCTGTCCTGCAAAGTGAGAAGTCGAGGACGATGCAATTAAGTCTCTCCTAAAAAAAATAATAGCGTCAATGTTGAGCATCTAATACACTGTCTTTCACAGCTGCTCCTCCCTTTCCACCACCACCACCACCACCTCGCTCGCGCCGTAGCGACAATAGCGTCTACCACCACCACCATCACCACGCTCGTCCTGGTGACTACCACCACTACCACCTCGCTCGCGACATAGTAACTACCCCCATCACCACCTCGCTCGCGACGTACCGACTACCATCACCATCACCACCTCGCTCGCGCCATGATGACTAGCACCACCACCACCACTTCGCTTGTGCCAACTACGTGTTCAACACCTATAACATGGAAGAAAATTCACCTGAGGCGGCCGAGGCACGACGGCGGCGGCCGGGGCGGGTCGGGGTGCTAGAGTTTGCCGAGTGCTAGATCGGGTTTGCTGAGTGCTCGGATCCTGGCACTCAGCAAACATAGAGTATTCTTTTTTTTTTGGAAAACCGCCGGGTTTGCCGAGTGTCCAGCCTACGGCACTCGGCAAATACTGTGTTTGCCGAGTGTCTACTGGCTGACACTCGGCAAACCTTATTTTTATTTTATTCTTTTATTCTTTTCCATAACATGTTTTAGTAAATTTATTCGAATGTGCTTTGAAAATACCTTGTCAAATTCATTCAACAATGCATATTCTATGCTTGCACGAATATTAGACCATTATTTCATGCAGTTATAACTCAAAATCAATTTATACCAATTAAAGTTCTATAATTGTAGTAAATTGATTAAAATTATCAAACGGATTCAAAAATTCACCAAAATTTTACATAAAACAATCTATGTTGGTTATTTCTTATTAAAAAAGTTTTGAAGTGAAACCTCAACTCGACCATCACTTTGACTCTAAATCTCAAGTAATCCTTCTCAATAGTAAGATTTTTGTTTGGAGATGCTTTGATTTGTAAGCAACGTACGTGATAACTTGTGCGAAACGCGCTCAATTTTTCATCACATGTTCCACATATGATATCATGAGATCTTGACAAATCTCATGATTTTCAGACTTTGTTTTTTTTTATAGAATTTTAAAACAAGTCGGCCACACGTTTATAGTCATGTTTCGTGGACAAAGATGTTCGAAATTTTCTATTACTTTCCGGATAAGGTCTCGCATTAGACTCAATAACATGAATATAATTTTTTTATTCATTTTATTGCATTATTCGAATCACTTGCAGTTCAAATTTGATTTATCTCCAAAAATTCTATTAAATGAAATAAATTAACTAAATATAGCAAAAAGACCCAAAAATGTACCAAATTTTAACATGGAGTAGCATACACAGTATGTGAACAGCAAAAAAAGTTAGGAGGGCAGGTGAAGAAAAAAAATCAAATTCATTGCCGAGTGTCCACAAAAAACACTCGACAAAATATACATTTGCCGAGTGTTCCCGGAATACACTCGCAAATATTATTTTTATTGAGTATCAGCGGCAGGCACTCGGCAAACTGTAACGGTCGTAAACGGACATCAGATTTGTCAAGTGCAGAGAACCTGATACTCGGCAAACAGATGGTTTGCTGAGAGCTGGGGCTAAGATACTCGGTAAAGCGGGGGTTTGTCGAGTGTTTTCTGTACGCCTTGTGTTATTTGTGTGACACTCGGCAGCAAAGGTCTCGTTTGTCGAGTGTCCGAGGAATTGCAATCGGCAAGTCTTCGTGCACTAGGTAAACATCCTGTTTCGGTTGTGATGGGATCAAATCTGGGAGCAGTGTCATCACGTGACTGACACGGTGATACTGTACATGCATGATCGACTATGAGATTGATGGACGAGCTCGGAACGAGCTGTGTGTGCCAGGCCCAGGACGCAAGGAGACGCTGGAATCAGCTGGAGATGTGTTTGACTTTTGCTCGCCCGGCTGTTTGCTTGCATATATTGTCCTTTTATATTAGGCAGATCGATCTCGCCAGAACACAATCTGTACCCATATTGACTCCTAGCTAGTTGATGTTCTCTGTTGCAGCTTGGAAGATCGAACTAACCGCGATAGTTCCAATTAAAACTCCTGCTGTTCATATATATGCCCGAAATTAGAGAGGTATACAACACATGTACACGGGCACACAAAATTTGTGCTGGTCCATATGTTCGGTAGACAAATCAGACAAAAAGTTCTCGTCAATGAATGATGGAATTTCGCCATCAGTTGGATATAATGTGTAATAAAAGAATACTCCACGTGGCAGGATCTTTACCTATTCAATTAAACGAGAACAAAGAGTTCAAGTTGATTTCAACCCTATATATTTTTCTTTTTGGAAGGCGTTTCTTGATGGTTAGGGATCGATTTGTAAAGAGGTCAAGAAGGGTGTGGATGACTGATATTCGGTTCAACCATTTGACAGGGTTTTAGAAACCAGCCAGTTTTCACGGTTTTCAGTCAAACCGGTTCGATCCGGTATAAGGTTGGATCCGGTTCGATCGAAAACCGCATCACTGTAACAAATTCGGCTATCTGATCGGTTATTTGCTAAACCGAAAATCGACCGGAGCTCGATTTCTAAAACCTTGTCCGACACCCACAACCACTTCTGGTGCCAAAATGTTTATGTTGATTTCAGATTCTCACTTTCAGAAATTTCTATCGTAGCAGAAAAAGAAAATGCTCATTATAGGAAAGAAGGCATTCAATTCCTTCGGTGAGGTGGATGAACTCATATGATCAGGTACAGTATGTACTACGATCCAGCCCCAAGTTCGTCCGAATAAATGTGTAGCCTCGCCTCACTACTTCAGTTACTCCACTCCCGGTTGTTCCAAGACCCCATAACTGGCACTTCAATTCCGGCGGTGAGGCCGTTCCCTCCCGCCTCCGGCTCCACGCTTTAATGCGAGCACGGTGGTCGTGGTACCGCGGACGGACGGACGGCCGGCTGGCCGCCGGCGACGACAGCCCATTACGCGTACGTTTTGATTACTCCGCGGTCTCCGGCCGGTGTCGTCGTCGCGCGCGCAGCACGATCGTCTTCCCCCGTCGAAGAGCCCTTGTTGACCGTTGCTGACGAGAACCTGACCTGTCGCGTTGACCTGGCGGTCTTTGCTCTTTGAGGACGCGCGAGAAAAGCTCCCATTCGTTCGTGCGGTAAGAAACCGGGCTACGTGTACGCTCAGTATGCCTCACGAATTGGACGCTGCTGAAGGAAGACGAGAGGAGTTACCGCGTCTGTTTCTGGGCTGTGATGCTGCGCAACGAGGCTGGATGGGCGTCTTCAGCCCATGAGAAAAGAATGAGGTTTAGGTCCAGCCCAGCAAGCAGTCAAGTGAAGATTTAGCCCATGCAATGTTTGGCCTCGTGCCGGATTGAAACTCGATACGGCCCAATTAGTCGCGTGTGTTCCAGAGCTGTCAATAACAAGAGCTAAACAAAAATGCTATTTTCACGATTTTTTACTCACGTTAAATCGAAGCGCGGATCCTGGCAAGTGCTATACGCGCACGAATCACGCGGCGGCGGCGCCGCCGGCAGCCTCGGCCGCGGGCTCCGGCAGGCCGTGCAGCCACGGGAGCAGTCTGTGGTGGACGAGGTCCGGCCGGTCGTCGTGCGGGCAGTGGCCGACGCCCTCCAGCATGTGGAGCGTCACGTTGGGGAGCTCCGCCGGCAGCTTGGAGAAGAACCTCCCCACCGGCCCGTCGATCGGGGTGAACGGGTCCCTGTCGCCCCACAGCACCAGCACGGGAACGTCGGCCAGCCTCGGCATCAGCGCTATCGGGCTCGGGCCCGGCGGCCCGGTCACCGTGGAAACGAACGCGTCCAGGGCGCCCTCGGTGTCGGCCGGTCCTCTTATGATCTGCGCGTGGATACACATACGCGAATTTGATTACATTATAATTTTTCAAACTTTTAAAATATGCTATTGATAGATTAATGACAGATGAGACTTGTAAATGAATGATACATGAATTCGAATGTCATATTTCAAATTTCACAAAATATTAATAATATGTATCAAATTAATTTATAAGGGTATCACTCAATTTTCCACTCATTTTAGTGACGGATGAATTAATGTTAATTGGGCAATGCAGCGTATACTGAAAAAAAAACAAAACTGTGAAGATCATATTACCTCGACTAGATCGTCGTCGACAGCGTTTTTGTTCCCATAAACCGAGAGCAAGATGTCCTTCAGATTGTTCCTGCTCAGTTAAGACAGTCACGATTACCATAACCCGTCACAGTTGCAGTGTTAACAGATGAGATGGTAGAGCCAAGATGAACGTTCATGTCAGCGTGCCTATCTTTCACACGCTGGAAGAGTGCTGACGCAATGGGCCGCTGTTTGAGCAGGAAGTCGATCAGCCAGAGCAGCGGCAGGAGCAGCTTGATCCGCCAGTCATCGACGATCGCCTTGTTGTTCATGCCGCCGGCGCAGTTCAGCAGGACGAGCCCCCGGACGGCCCCTCGGGTGTCCTCTGCTCGTGTTGGTTAATGTTAGCTCACAAAAATGTCGTTGGATTCTGACGAGTTGGCAAGGATAATGCAGAGACATCAGAGGATTGAGACCTGAGGCAGCGATGACGCACGCCAGGCTTCCGACGGAGTTGCCGACCAGCACCACCGGCCTCTTGACGACCTCGTCCAGGAAATCTAGTATCAACTGCTTGACACATGAAGTACGCAATTGTTTCATTAGCAAACTGTTCTACGGAGAAGATAATTTACTCTGTCCATAGAACGCGCGGACTTACCTGAGCCCATGTCTCCATCGTGTAAGCGAACCCAGCAGGCTTGTCGGAGGCGCCGAACCCGAGCAAATCGATGGCGTAAACGGTGTGGGATTCAGACAGCACCCCGATGTTCCTATGATGAACGAGTTTATCCGTCATCGGTCAGTGGTGATCACGATACGGGCTCCTATTTCATATAAAATAATAAAGATGCAGTCTTTACGAGGATCAATCACAGTTCTGAGCTGGCTGGGCTCGGCGATCCACTCACCTGCGCCAGTGCAAGACGGAGGCGCCGAAGCCGTGGACGAGCAGCAAGGGCGGGCCGTGCCCCCGGACGAGGTAGTTCACGCGCATCCCTCGCCACGTCCAGGTGGTGCAGCCGCCGCGCAGCTCCTCCAGGGACAACGCCGGCGTCGACGTCGCGGCGGGCGCGACCGCACCGCCGTCCGAGGCGGGCGTGAGGACACGGACGGCGGCCCTGGAACCAGAACGACCATGGGGAAGCGGGTAAGAGACGGGGAGCGTGGAGGAGTGGCGGCTGCGGCGAGTTCTTGGAGCGACGGAGCAGGAGGAGAGCAAGCGGTGGTGCGCGGCAAGGGCTGCCATATCCACCCCGGCGGCCGGCTCCACCAGTGGTCGTCACGCGTGCTCCTTTTCTCTGGGTGCGTTCGTGGCGCGACCGCGGGCAAGTACTCAAGATTCGTGCTTTTGTCCTCGGCTCTGGATTTTCCTGGTGCTGGTTGATCCCGTGACCGTGTGGACCGTGTAGAAATTTGGCACCATGGTGCTTTAACTGCTTACAGTGCGAACTGCGAGATGTGTCTATTTTTTCTACTATAATTGAACTAGTATGTCCTTTGAAATAGGAAGAAACTTCTTTCCAAAAATGAAAATAAAAAATTCTGGAGTGAAGAATTAGGAAATCAATACAAACTTAAAACAAAGTCCATCCACACAGGCAGGTTTTCAAAAATCATTGATTGGCAACATTGCAAGGATTTTTTTATAAAATTGATATAAATAAAAAATAAACCGCGTGCAAATTTTAAAACAGCTATGTTGATCTATCATCGTTTTATGAACTAATCAACACAATCATATTTTAGAGATACAATAACACCATGCTAATTGTAGCAATTGATCATATTGTACCAAAAAATCAATGGTCAAAGTTTACTCAAGTCTTTTCAGATTTTATAACAGAGCCTCAGAAAAAGAATGAAGGGACTAATATGGTAATACTTAGGTGTAGGAAAATGTCAAAAAGAGGAAAATAGGTCACTCAGTTTGAGGGATAAAGACACTGCACTGTTAGAATACAATGATAAACTTATCACTTTTGAATCACAAAAGAATCAAGAAAGAAATGGACTTGTTATCAAAATACTAATACCACATTGATAAATGAAATATGCAAAAGACATAGAAAATATAACGAAACGAACATAACTAATAGTATGAAAATGACAATATCATTTAATATGAAATTGACAAAAAAATAAAAATGACAATATCAATTAATATGAAACTGAAAATAAACACAATTAGAAATGACAATATCATTTAATATGAAACTGCAAAAAAAAATAACGCAATCAAAGACAAGTTTTCACGGAGCAAATGAAAAATATTGCTATGTTTAAAAACCTTTTAAAATACCCTCTCTGATTTTAAATTATTTCCAAATTATTGACATGTGCAAATAAAAATTATTTTAACAAATTTTTAAACATGTCAATATTTTAAAATCGAAGAGAGTAATCCAGTAATTTCATACTAATAAATCAAAGTAAAGCTCAAAGAATATGCTAATGGCAAAAGAAGCAAGAGCAGAAAAGGAAAAGATGAGATGACGCACCCTGTCTCCGGAAATAAAACCTCACCCTTCCTCCGAGGCTGCGACCCTGCTCTCCTCCCTCCTCCCCCACCTGCACCCCTCGACTCCGCCGCCGCCCTCCTCCTCGCCGGAACCCAAATGGACGCCGGCGCCGGCGCGCACTACTCCGCCCGCACCGCCGAGGAGGTTTTCCGCGACTTCCGCGGCCGGCGCGCGGGCATGATCAAGGCCCTCACCAACGGTATCCGCCGCCTCTTCCTTTGCTCCGCCGGATTTCGCCTCTCTCACAGCTCCCGCTGATACTGACGCGCCTTGCTCTGTTGCTTGTCTCCGTTTTTATGCGCAGATGTGGAGAGGTTCTACCAGCTCTGCGACCCCGGTGAGTCCAATCGATCTCCTCGGGTATAGGGTTTGGGGGCGCCGACACTTTCCTAGCTGCTAGGGTTCGGTCGTTCGGATGCTCCGCTAGGCACTTTGAAGCTAAATTTGGTGAATTCGCTGGTCTAGATATGGTGCCCTCTACCAGACGTCGTATCGTGGCTTTTGTCACGGCCATAATAGGGGTATGGAGCATGGAAATGGAGATAGCCGCAAATTTGAGTTGGATGGAATTATCCAATTCAGGATTTCCTTTGGTTCTCCTGCACTGGAAGATTGGCTTTTGACTAGTTATATGCCCATCACTGGGAAATTATTGCTGTTCTCTGTTGATTTGTGGTTGCTTCCACCATAAATGTGAGATGGGTTTGCAATCTATTTGCACCGTGGTATTGATTTAGCAGCGAGAGGTTGCTTCATTTGTCCTGTCTACTATTAGTGCATCCAATGCAGCTTCTTCTTTTTTGCCTAGCATTTTCTTCTTGTTCCTTGCACTCTGCTGAGTAAATTATCTAGTACTGTACTTACAACAAAAGATTCTTCTGTATCTACTAATTCTGTTTGTTGAAACAGAAAAGGAGAACTTGTGCCTTTATGGCAACCCCAATGAAACATGGGAAGTAACTTTGCCAGCTGAGGAAGTTCCTCCAGAGATCCCTGAACCGGCTTTGGGGATAAACTTTGCTAGGGATGGCATGAATGAGAAGGATTGGTTGGCCCTGGTTGCTGTCCACAGCGATTCCTGGTTACTGGCTGTCGCATTCTACTTTGCGGCGCGGTTTGGATTTGACAAAGACTCCAGGTAATGGTTCTAAAAGTTCAAGCTTGGCACTTTCTTGAAACAAGTTCTTTATTTGTTTTTTTTTTTGTTGATCTGTGGGTCTGTTGACTTGATCAAGAGATATGCAAGAACCAGAAAATCTAGTTCCTCTCTACTTCCTGAGTCCCATCTGACTTTATGATTGCCACCTCCAAACCCCTTAATTAATAAGAGCAGAGTGTCACTTTGGTCTGTATTGTGTCCTTGAAAGGGCTCTATTCTCTGTGATTTGTTACTGATTCAGTTTTTCTCAGGAAATATTGTTTTAGTGAAGAGTCACATGGAAATATGAATCAAGTGTCATATGCTAGGAGGGAATTTATTTATTATGTGCTTAAAATACATGGACTATTATACCTTTTATTATAACATTAAATTTCTTAATACTGTGATAAAAGGATGTTAAAGCTGTTATATTAACAAAGAATGTTTGAGATAAATGATAAATCTACCAGTACAATTTCCATGTGAAAAATCGTTATGCATATTATTGTTCAAGGTTCATAAAATTGAACTGGCACAAAATTATATTCTGAATTTAGTAGTTTATTTCTTTCAAGATTATATTTTTCGTGATCAAATTCTGGGTAGTCATGGCTGAGTAGAGCGAGGCAAATTTTCTTTCCTTGGAAGTTGAAATTTGCAACTTGTTGCTTTACTTTACAATACATGTTCGTAGGGGCTCAAAAGCAACTTGAACTTGGTTGTAAAGCTTGGAAGGTGAACCTATAGTTGACCAACATTTAGTTGACAAATGTGAAAGAGTGTCGAATGTCAAATAGCTTTACAAATCTTTCGTGGTTCTCCATTTGACCGAAAACACTGAAAAAAGTTGAGGTTTTTCCAACACCTTGATCTATAAAATGTGTTATAGAGATTGGAATTGAAAAAGTGACATTTGAAACTTGTTTTAATAGGAACATCCATATGCCACCCTGAATTTGAGTTATGAAGTGTTTACACAAAATTGACTGAATAAAATATGATATGTGGTTGGAGGTAGTTTTTTTGTGGCCTGTTTTAACCGATCATTTAATGCATTTCACTTAGGAATTCTAGTTATTTTGTTATCTACTAGGTAGATTGGTAATGGTAGATATGTTTAGAATGGAGGTTTTCTCCTGTTGCTGCTGTATTACATAGGGATATTTGTATTCGTCCAATTTTAGAAATATATGGACATTGAAATATGCGAGGCACCGAGGCCCTATGGGTTTAAGAAATACGCGAACATGAAACCTTCATGATTTTGCTTCCTGGTGTATTAGCACTATTTGATGAGCCAAAGGATAGATACTGCTGCTGAATTGTGATACTACTATCTTGTTTTCTAGTTTGGGGCATTCGTATTACTATATCCATAAGAATAAAATGATTGGTTCTCCGCTTCTATGGATATTTTGTGTTTACAAATATATAATTTGCTTATCTTTTACACAGGAAGCGACTCTTCAACATGATAAATAACTTGCCCACAATATTTGAAGTGGTGACTGGGGCTGCCAAGAAACAAACTAAGGAGAAGGCCCCTAACAGTACTGGGAAAAGCAATAAGCCAAACTCAAAAATGGTAAATTTAGAAACTTGCTATGCAACACTATAGTATAAGGTATATCTGACAATTTTTATCTGTTGTAGCCGTCAAGACCTGAATCGCATTCAAAGGCACCAAAAGTGACACCACCCCCCAAGGATGATGATGATGAGAGCGGTGAAGAATATGGAGAAGAGGAGGAGCGTGACAATACCTTGTGCGGATCATGTGGAACAAATGATGGCAAGGATGAGTTTTGGATTTGCTGTGATAGTTGTGAGCGGTGGTACCATGGGAAATGTGTCAAGATCACACCTGCTAGAGCTGAGCATATTAAGCACTACAAATGCCCAGATTGCAACAACAAGAGGGCAAGAGCATAGTAATGGAGCATCGGTGAGACCATGGTGCAAAGCAAAGTGGCAGATCTTTTATGCCTGCAGAATGGCCTAGCTTTCTAGCCTGTAGACCTGCTATCATTTCGAATTACAGCAGATGTTGCTCTGGCTTAATTGTGTTTAAAGTTTTAAATCGTTGTTGTAGTAATACCAGATTATCTGATGAGGCTGTCTTGCAGACATGTGATAGATGCTCTTTGATCAACATCAGCTAAGAACATGAAAACTGACCGTTTCCCCATTGCAGACATTCCAGTGCGGATTATTGCTTTCTCTGAACTGAACTGTCGTAGGAATGCAAATAGGGTTAATTTTCAGGTGCCTCATCGTGTGTTTAGACCGAAGTGCATAGAAAATTTCCCGATTTGCACATCGAGTTATTTCCTACTCCCTCCGTTTTCCAAAACGAGTGTCTTTAGATTTTCAAATATCTTTTTTTCCTTTGATTATTTGTTTTATTCAAAAAAAATATAAAAAAGTTATTTATTTTATTGTGAAAATACTTTAAGCTTAATTTGTTTATTTTTGTATTTTTATAAATTTTTTAAATAAGACGTATGGTCAAACGTTGACTTAAAAAAATTAAAAATATCAATTATTTCGAGACTGGATGGAGTAAAAATTATTGGTATCAAGTTTTACCTGTTTTAAACTAGCGTATATTAGGCCCTAATGTTTTTTATTTGTTTGAACAGGCCCTACATGGTTAACGCGGGGATATATAAATGAACTCTTGCCACTATAATTCAACAACTTCCATGTCGAAAGTGTGATCCTTACGTTAACCATCACAAAAATAATGAAAACGGGCTACTGATCATATATAACTAAACAGAGAGTAGGGCACCAGGCCCAAGCACGGTTCCACTTTTTTTTAATGGAAAACAGACAATTGCAGAACCCCCAGTTAAGGAAATGATAAACCACAATATCTAAAGTTAGAAAGCAAAATAGACCACAAACGGTAAAAATAATCAAAGCAATGACATCTTAATTCGATCACATTAGAAAGATCTCTTTCTATTATATTATACAATACCAAATCACTGATATACAAAAACTTTGTTAGCCTCTCACAGTTAGTTCAGAGTTCCTACAACGGTCCTTCATGTGTCAGCATGCCTCTCCAATTTTTACCATGCTGGCTTCTATACTCAGATGCACCTGTAAGCCAGTAAGGAAGTTAGTGGCTGCAATGTTGAGGAAAAAAAAAATGCGTAGCAACGCTCAAGCTCCAGGGAGGAAGAACTGACCAGGTTCAAGTACTGTTCTCTTGGATTCGTGACAATTTGTACCCAAGTACTTGAGCTGGTTGCTAATTCAGGTTAGCAATTTGCCGACTCACATAGGGCTAGACTCCAAAGTATGGGGCCAAAAAAAGAAAAAAGAAAAAGAAACTCAACCTCCATAATAACAATAAAAAAAAGGCTTGGATCATTGTGGTACTACTCCACACAATCGAGCTCGCCCAGGGTTAAGCAGTGATTCTGACATTATCCATCCCTGTGAAAAAAAAAAGGGATTGTTATCTACATGATAAACAGTCAAACACATATCTTGTTCATGAAAAATTATTATTCTATCAGTTCGACCAAAGTGCATGGAAGAGTTCTAATGACGAAAAAATACAGTTTTTACCTGATCTCTTGCTTTCTTCTTGAAAACACCATAAGATGAGGTAACAATCTTGCAGGACTCTTCAATGTGCGGTATAAAGTCCATGTTCAGTGGGTTATACTTGTAAGACCGGTTTGACTTTGTGCGCTTCCGTGCATGTGAAGCATTGATAAAATGGAGTAACACATGTGCCTGTAGATCAAATGCAACTGAAAAGGATAAGCATATGTAAACAACATTAAGCAGTGTAAAGTCAAAGTAGAAAAATCAATACATGCTTACATGGAAAGCAGCTTTGAGAATGTCATCTGGCTTTGCCTGGTCCTTAAGCAAAGCATATACCTTGTCCTTTGTCGGGTTATATGTAACAATGTACCTCTCATCCTATAATTGAAATCGATCGTTGCTTTATTGATTAAACTAAAAAAATGATACGGGACTACATAGGTGCTGGAAATAAATTTCTACACTAAATGGTGCAAACAGTCACCTCAAACAAAGGCCTTATAGCAACAAACGAAGCAGGTTCCTGAAATGCTTCACCAAATCTTGATCCTGCAAGGAAACAAACCGATTAACAAGGTTTCATATAGACACCACTATAAGATCCAAATGCTGACCTATGGCAACTGGCTCATGTCGCCAAGGTGGATTAAATACTGTCTCCTCTGAGTTTCCTTCCTTCAATGAGGGTACATGTGCTGCATTGGAGACTAACATATCAAACTTGGGTGACATGCAAGTGGGAACTGAACGCTGCAAACTTTCATGGATTCAAAAAAAATCTAGAATTTAAAACAAACTAGCAACCAAAAAAAGATCATATTTCCATATTGCCACTGAACATGGCAGTATACAGTAAAACTTTTTTAAAAAAAAACCTACACACAATCTACAAGGATTTTAAAAGATAATGTATACCAGTCTTGATGAAAGAATCCACAGCCACAGTGAATCTTGCTCTATTTAGAGTGTTCAGTACAACAGATCGCACCTAAAAATTAAACAATATCAATCCAATTAACTGGATGACAATCACGAGATAGCTTACACAAGCAATAACTTTAATGAGTTGAAACCAACCTCATGATATGAACTAAGAAGATATCCGCATGACAGGAAGGCAAATGAAGTGACCAGCGATGGATTGCTTTTAGAGATTAGAATGCTCAGACCAGTTCCCAGCTTCACAAAAAGAAAATATAAAATTTTAAAAAAAATATTAGAAAACTAGGCTAGGAAAAGGAGAACAAGCTGTAAACTGCATCCAGTAAATGAAAATCTGAAGCATGGTAACAGACAAAAAAGTAGCTACCAAATCAGCTATGTTTCCAACACATTCTCCTTTAGCAGTGACATCACCAATATTTTCTCCTTTGGCATATGCCTTGTAGATTGGTGTGCGAGTTGAGGTTGAAGTGACAGCAGCAACATTCTGAAGTGAGCAATGAATCAATGAATGGAATTATTCCACCACTTCTTTTGCATGTAGACGGAAAAAAACATGCATGAACCTTTTGCAACAAGTCAATAGGACCAACCTTAACAACATTTGCAATGCAAGCCATTGGTAGGAAAAGCTGTGGGAAAGCTGCAGTAGCTAGTTCTATCCCAGCTCCCAGCTCCATCAATAGATCACCAGAAAAGCGGAGCTATCATAATTTGATTCCAATTAGTCATCAGCACCGAGGGAAATTAAGAAGAATGCAGAAGGCATATTGAATCTAAATACAGACCTGTTTTAGATCATAGTCAAATTTCTTCCCTTGGCGAGCAAAAAGCATCTTTCCAACACGCCCAGCGCCATCCTGTAGCAGCAAAATAACTATGACTATCGGACACTTATGTTGACTGCTAAAAGTTCAGAACAAAGATATCAAAGACAGAAATAAATCACTGATGCTAATGATGAGAAGGCATTGGCAATATTGGCATACACATATACAGTGTAACTGGTGGTTCTTTTTTAATCTTTACTCATTCGTAGCAGGACAAAGTTACCTTGAGTATCCAGTTGATAGCCACAGCACCAGAGGCGGCTCTGCTTTGAGCGACTCCAACGGAATTTAGCAAGCTACGCGTAGTAAACACACCCATCGCTCCACCAAAGAAATGCTAAAAAGAGGAAAGAAAGGAAGGGTTAGGTAACAATTACTCAAATCAGACAATATCATGAAAGTGCAAGACAATGTGCTGAAGTATGTACCTTCATTGCTCTCCATGACATGTATGGGACATACGAAGGAGTCACACTGTTTGGAAATCCTTCAGGCACAACATATGACCTTATAAAGGGCATTATTTCCTGCGAAAGTGCAGTTATGCAGAATCAGTATTGCTGTCCTTCATCCTCAGTCATGGCCACCACAGACGCTATGAGCCCGCCAAACACCGAATCCAGCGCGGCAATCGCCACAAGAACGAAATGACAACGCATGTGACGAACCCCGGTGAGTACCCAGGAAGGCAGGCAGGACCGCTCACCTCGACGAGCGGCAGCGGGGACTGCAGCGGCACGGCCTTGAATGAGGCGCCGAGCGACGCGCCCCCCTTGGCGCTGGCCTTGACCGAAGCCCCGGCCCCGAAACCGTCGACGACGTAGCTCCATCGTCTCCCGTCGACCTCCTCGAGGCACAGCACCCCGTCCCTGGCCACCGCGGGCGCGGGCGGGGCCTGGACGGGCGCGGCGGC
>BCLG01002023.1:31271-47506 GCA_001602295.1 Zoysia matrella
AAAAAAAAAAAAAAAGATGGACATACATTGGGATACTTATCGACAGGAACATCTATCCTGACAACTCTTTTCACAGTAGGGCTGCCAACAACCCCAGGAGCACCATCCCAGCCCATGGATGATGATTGGAGTACCCCCAAATGTTGAAAAACGGCATTCTGTTTGAGCAGTTGAGATAAATAATATAGAGATTGGTAATTGTCATGTTGTACAACATAAGAATCAAGGCATGTAAAAAATGAAGAAACAAGAGTATTCATGATACCTCTGTTTGCATTCTTGACCATCCCTCTAGATCCATTGACTGACCATGCACTGGATGGCCAGTAAATCTCAATGGACTAGGGCTACCATGTTCGATTATATCAGGTTCAACAAAACTTGGGTTAGGTGGCAAAGAAGATGCCCGCAAAATTTCTGCATTGAAGAATATAAGTCGTTATGGAAGAAAACAGAACTAATTTGAAATACTGTTGTATGGCAGGTGATGTTAGTTTCATTCATTTCACTTAAGATCAGATGTCTCGAGCAGCACATCTGTCCTATACAAAATAGTTTGAAGTAACACAACACGCTTTGTTTCAGAAACATGTATGAGTGAAATATGAAGACTAATGAGATGGCCTAACATTTGCAGATTATCATTACTAATACTAATATTTCACTGGAGTTAGGTCCTGTAATTTTCAAAAGCCGTTACCAGAGAATTTTACATAGAAGGCATGACACGTGCATTAACAGTGACAGATTACTCCGAGAGCAAGGATAGCTAAAAATAGTATCTGAAAAAACATTAAAAAAAAAAAATGGAACCTAGCGAAGGAAGTTAGAGTTAACCTTGGTTTAGAAGCCTGTTACAGAAAGGAAGAATTTGCACGAACGGTGCTAATTTCTGCCTCTCGGCAAGCAATTCAGCAAGATATCTGCCAAACCAACAAATTTCATTAGTCTGATCAATTATAACATTCACAGACACTAGCTGGATAATGGAAATAATTCCATGCGTGATGCACTGTGAACAGAAAAATCCAATGATCAGTAAAGAAAGCTGCTGAACAGTATTAATTAACTAGCGAACTTGAAAATTAGAATTGTGTGCAGGAACTCAGACATCTACAAGAGTCCCAACGAAGATACAATGCTGACTAATTCCTACTACTACTAGCCATCAAGAGTCAACAAGAGAGGCGCTAATAGATCACTAGCAGGCGATCCCTGAAATTCCCCAAACTGATATAGATATGGTAGCAGCCAGCAGGGAGACATTGATGGGCGCCAAATCACGATGAGATGGCAACGATCAAGCACAAATAAATCAAAAACAACATTAACTGATTCTCCTATGGGGCACGGTTCCAAGAGTAGGATCATCGAGAGCATCAAACCGACATTTCGGAGATAACAGAACGCACATACCTCTCCCTCTCAGAGGTGGACGACCTCAAGGGGTTGTGGAGGTGATGAGGCGAGGAATGGACTCCAGACGGTGATGGTGAGTACTGGAAGAACGGCGCTGTGATCCTCTCGTCCATTGCTGACGGCGCCCAAACAACCAAAGCAACAAGAACTCGAAGCGAAACTGAACAAGACTGAATCTTTAGGCAAAGAACTCGGGACAAGATTGAGCAGGAGTCAAGAGCCCCAACAAATCAAGAAACCAAGAAACAAGGATACAGCTAGGCACTAGCTATCAAAGCAAATGAATTGAGCGGACGCCTGCCGAAATGGAATCCAAGGAAATCTAAAAGGACAGAGCTGCCCGGAACCGAGGAGCAAGTATAGGGATGGGTGAGATTGCTCTTGTATATGTATGCGAGCATAAAAAATTGGAAAGGGAAGGTAATAGCTCTGTTTGCGTCGATCAACGATCGGAGCCCAGGCTGGGAGGGCGTTGGCAACGCCTCCTTTGCGGCGGACTGCTGCCGCTACTGATGATGCTCTTGCTTGCCTGCTCTTCCACCGCTGTACAAACGACAGCAGCACACCGGAGGCGGAGGGGGTGGGTGGGAGGAAGGGAGACAGGAGGGGGGCGGCAGGCAGGATGAGACAAAGCCGAGAGAGCCTTGGATGCCCTCGCACTCACTGATGCGTGCATGAATCTCACCGGCTGGTCCAGCTCGGATGATTGAGCCTTCCTGCTTCTAGAGATCGTTACTCCTTTTTCCACTTATCATATTTTTAAAATATTTTATTTCAAATTATAAAAGTATACTAGATGGAGGCATATTATTTTTGTTATTTCAAAGCATACTGCTCGCTCCGGTAACGCTAACTTCTAACATCAACTTTGACCATTTATCTTATTCAAAAAATTGTTTCAATGTGTAAAATTATTAGTCGTAATTTAAATTACATTAATAATAAATTAAATAATAATAAAATTTTATACATTTGAATAATTTTTTGAATAAAACGATTGGTGAAAGTTGATGTTAAAAATTAATGGTGTAAATATTTTAACACTGGAAGAAGTAGCTGGAGGCATAAGCTGCTTCCAGGAATCCAAAGAAGGATGATAGTAACATAACTTTCGTAAAAAAAAAAATCTGCTCAGAATTCTTAATTAGAGTAATATAATATTCCAATTTAGGATGGTTTCGTTTGAGATGTAGTAGTGTAAAATTAAAATGAGTCTAAAGAAAGAAGAAATGTCGGCAACGGATACGTTTTACCCGTGGGGGAAAAACCTGACGTGCATGGATGCGAGTAAAAACTCCTTTCCAGCGGGTATGAGCGCGAGCATGATCTGGATCCAACGGGCAAAGTGAAACGGACACACAAAAAAAAGAAGAAAACTTTTGCGCATACACGTATCCATGCACAAATGATCAAACATTGATTTTTAAAAATAAAAAGTAACATTTATTTTTGACGGAGGAAATAGTAAGCAATTCAAGAAAAAAAAATCAACAACGTGGCTCGCGTGCACTGTAAAAAAACATCATCAAATTCAGTGCGCTAATTGCGTCCCAGTCGGTCTGAGTCTGACCAAGTAAAACGCGGTCAGTTTTCTTCGTCAGTGCCGGCCTATTCACCGACTTCCGAAGAAGGTTTTCCACAAGCTTTATCTGAACCTCAGCGTTGGTTCTTTGAATCAGGCCGCGAAATCACAGTTCACGTCAAACGATTTTAACAAGTTAATTTTGATAGGTAATTTCATTTTTTTTTAATCCGGTTTGGCAAAGTAATTAGAGAGGAAAGCCGCGTTCCTCGACGTCGCCCTGATCGCTTCGTTTTACGGAGGGAAATGGGGCGCTGTTTTTCTGAACACGACGTTTCAGCGATCTAAAGATAGATGGACACGAAGGTATCGGCATATGCTCTAAACACAAGGTTTCAAAAGTGTGCACGTCAGCAAGGTCCGCGTGGAGGACCTCGTGCTTGGCAGTGGCAGGTGGGTCCACCGACCAACCAAGTCAGTACGTCACGCTCGGCCACGCTGGTCTTCGGCAGCAACTACCGCACGGTCCACACGCGGGAGCGGGCATGGCACGCGCCGGCTGGCCATAGGGCTGTTTAGGGCACCGTCCGTGAAGTGCACGGCGCCATCGCGATGAGCCGGGCACTGCTTACGTGCATGTCACATGTATCGAGTTCGTGCGGTCCGTCAGCCGTCAGCACCGAGACGTGCCAAGTCCGGAGTGGGGTGGACATTATCTGTGCGTACCCATAATCACACATGAAATTCGCTTTTCTATTTTTCGTATGTCATGAAAACAAATTTTCAATCTGCCAATTGCCATAAGTTCATTGGAAATGGAAGAAGACGAGGATGGGCCTGCTCGTCAGCACTGCCAGCAGCCCAAACAAACACCATGCTTTTGAATCTGCGTCACCATCCCAAGTTCTCTAAGGTTTCGTTCGTTTTAAGGGGAATAAGAGGAGAATTGGAGGGGAATGATTCCATTACTCAAAGTGTGAATCTAATCCTCTCATTCCACTTCAATCTCCCCCTATTCACCCTCTAACCAAACAGAGCCTAAAGAAGGAAAAGAAAAAAATAGTGCATGTGTTTCATCAACTTCAGAACTGGTGGAGCGTTTCCGACTGGTACTAGAGTGATTATAGAGATCCGAAAAAAATAGAAGAGCAGCATGGAATTAAACATCAAGTAGTAGTAACATGCTTGTAAAATTATAATTGTTGCAGTGAAAGCGAGGTAGGGAGGTGTAATGCATCAGGGATCAGGATCATGGGACTGTAAACCGTGCATATCTATACTCCAACATGAACAGTAGAAAATGACGCACTTGGGCAATACAGCGGGGCGTCATCACAGAAAGGACTCAGATAGCTTTAAAATCAAAGAATGTTTTTCCAAACCTTGACATTTCCCTCCCGAAAATAAAATACAGTATACCGTTCTTCAGAAGGTCTAGCGAGATCAAATACAAAAAAATAAAATGCTATCAGGGTCATCCAGCAAAAACCTGCAAACAATAAAATAATTTTGGATTAAAACATAAGAATAAAAACCTGCTAATCAAAACGCTGATGCTTATGTACTAAGCAACACACTGTTTAACTAAGTCTGGTGATATCACAGTCCATGGATCAAGATTACGAAACCATTGTATATTTATCAGATACAAGCAATTTATGAGTTCAGACACCTAGGAGCACCAACTGAAAGTTTTAAATCAACGCGAGAAGCTCTGAAAACTACCATACTACGCACTGAGTTTATGCTGTAAGAACAAGAAAATCAAACAAGGGCAAGAAAAACCCAAACAATCATGCTATTGCCACCTTATGCAAAAGGTATCAAGCACTTAAGCTGTCTTAGAAATTACCTTGTCAGCCAAGATACTCTTGCTGCACAGAAAAAAATTCTTAATCTCTAAGCCCAAGCTCAACCTCGATGTCATCGTCTTCTTCAAATAGCTTTAGTAGACGTGCATGCTGCTCCTCCCTTTTCTTCTTCTGCCAATACTTGAAAAGGAAAAATGACAACAGAACGACGACTCCCACTCCTAGGAGTACGAACAAAACTGTTTGTCCAGTATGGCCTTTCGACTGATCTTTTGAATTCTTATCATCTTTGGATGTTTGAGGGTCAGCAGCTAGCACTGCAGACATTGCAGGTACAGTCAACATCTAGAATCAGATCCATGAACTGGACACATAACAGAATAAGTACGCAGCAATGACAGATGTTATCATTTTCTAGTGTACAAAAAATATATAACATACCAGAACCTCTTAAAAGAAAGCACAGAAAATGTAAATTCTAACGTATATGGGGTGCATTCGGTTGTGATATTGATATCTGCGGCTGTTGGCTGCTGCAACTGTAGTAACGAAAAACGGAGAAAACATTAAGCTACAGCAGCAGCCGTAGGCACCTCCAAGAGATCAACACAGCCAATGCTCGGTTCATACTGTACCCATTCAAAACAGTGCAAACAGTCTGCAGGTTTACACAAAAACCACTTCAAGCTACAAGAGATGACCCATCAGAACAATCAGGTTGACAAGGAAGAGTAATTAATATATACTAGTTTATTTTATCCCCAAAAACAAGGCTATCACGCAAGAGTATCCATATGACAAGACTTCTCAAGCATCACCCAAGCTAACGACCAATTGCAGCTCCATAATAGCTACTACCTCAGTCCCAAAATAAGTGCTCGTTTGAGTTTCGTGCCATCTACCTTTGACAACGGATTTCATTATATTTGATTAACTTTAAAAACCTAATATTTGTACTTTTAAATTCTTCATATGAAATAGTTTCATAATATATATTTTATATATATTAAAAACAATTTTTATTTATAAAAATCATTGATCAAAGATAAGTTTGACTAAATTCAGATGAACACTTATTCTAGGATGGAGGAAGTAAGTATTGAAATTCTGTTCAGACTCGTGGTGCAGCAGATTACAAATTACTGCTAAGACGTCATTAATCCGTAGCAAAGCACCCAATTATCACTAATCAGCACCATACGGGCCACATTCAATTAATCAAGCTCGCCAAACGCAAGAAGGAATCGTAGTAGCGCTTCCTCAACCCCACCCCCACCGCACCAACCCACCCACACGGCCCGGCTGTAACTAGATCTACCAGTAACCGAGACCAGATCAAGAGCGCGAACCTGTGGCGAACCGGGCCCAGATTCCGGCGGCGGCCAGGAGGAGCACGGATTCCGGAGCCGGCATGGATCGGGCCCTCATCTCCGCCCTTCACGACCAGCCGACGCACGCCGCTCCGCTCCCCTCCCTCCGTCCCTCGGATCGCCGGGGCGCGGTGGTAAGAAAAGATTATTCGGTCGCTTGGGCCTGGGCGGGCGCCGGTGGTTGCTCTGCGGCCTGCGCTTGCCTTGCCGGCGTTGCCGCACTGGCTTGGCGTTTGGATTGATAGACCCGGCGTCCGTAGGCTAGCTGAGCCGGACGCGGACGGGTCTTGGCATCAAAGCATCCGATTCTCCGACTGATGGGTGGTCCTTTTCGGCGGCGTTGTCTGGCTGCCGGTGGGACCTGTGTAGCGACGCGGTGCGCCAGTCCGATTACAAAGAAGATTCCGAAACGGATCCGTGAGTAATAAACTAACCCACTATAGGTAGCATAAGCTGCGTAACTGTTGTTTAAAGAGCACCTAAAATATGAGGATGAGGAACTTACCCACCCCATTCTATCAGGCCCTACTTGATAGGGCTTTAAATTATGAAAAATTGACTTTAGCTTTAAATTATGGAGTTGAGCAGTTTTTTAAATAATTTAAAACTCTCTCGAAACTGTTTGAGAAATCAGATTTTACCCAGATTATGCCGTGAAAGCGGCATATGTTTTGCTTTTCTCCTAGTTTATTTTTTCCACCAGATTTTGATTGATTTTCGGGTATAATTGATTTTAAGTGATCTATTTGGTAGAGAATATACATAATCAGCTTCATAATCAAAACTTTATAATCCCTACCAAAAGGGGACTTAGACATTCATTTTGTGACATTGAGGCATCTTTTGAAACGTGAGAATTTCACATGAATCAGTTCAATTTTACAGAAAAACATAGAAAATAGAAAAAATTCCTGTGTGTCCTGAGTTTTCCCTAAAATATCGTACTCCCTTCATTCTCTTTTAATAGAATACTAGAAAGAGACCAAGTGCATGGAAAGTATGAAAGGTATATGTGGGTAGCAGAGAAAGTGTATTCAAAAATAAAATAGACAAGCAGTATTTAGAAATAAATTTTAAGTGCTAAATTTCAAATAAAGTGAACAGGGTGAGTAACCTTTTCGATTTAAAGACATTGTCAAATATAAAACTAAAGAAAAGATTAAGTTCGAGCAATGTAACCAAACATACTGTAAAAGCGATACTGTAACGTGGTGTTTGAATACGTGAAAATAAAAAATAGGATATAAATTAGAAAATAGAAAAGAAGTGATAGATTCTTTATTCCTTTATATAAAATCTCAACACTCATTCAATTCTCAGTGTTGAATTATGCATCATTTCCCACTTGCCAAACTTCATCTAATTACGACCAAACGGCCGTGCATAGCAGGCCGGCCCAAGCTCCGTTTTCTTTGTTCGGCCCAGACACGGCCCTGGCAATTCCTGCCCCGTGGTCAAATCTAGTGGCCCACTAGCAGTGGGCCACACAGAGACGAATAAATCCCGGCTATTTTCGATCCGGCTCCGGTGGACCGCCCGAATACGGTCCGGCCCACGATTGGAAACGCATGCGGTACGATGATGCTGGCAAGCCTGGCAATCTTGCACTCTACTGTGAAGGGCACGAGCACGCACCCCGAGAGAGTTCTGAGCTCTGAATTTACTCCGCTACGCCAGCAATGGCAGCGAGTGCCCCGCGCCGCATTTACTTCTCCCACATCCACCTCCCAACAAACCCAAAACCCTCCTCCTTCTCCCCTTCCTCTATATACGCACGCTCCGCGCTCCACTGACCTGCGCAAACACTGACTACTGCGGCGAGCTCAGCCTCTGCTGATCTGCTCGACTACGAGCAGCAGCTACTAGTAGTCGGTAACCGGCCGACCACCAGTCACCACCCTGCACCTGCCTCCAATGGCGGCAGCCGCGGTCCTCCTGCTGCTCTTCTCGGCCGCCGTCGGCGGCGCGACGGCGCAGGCGTTCCCGCCGTGGAACGGCACGTTCCCGATAGGCCCCGGGTTCGGCGGCACGGGAGGCGGCGCCGCGGGGGCGGGGGAGGCGGCGGGATCGGGCGTGCCGGCGATGTTCGTGTTCGGGGACTCGCTCACGGACAACGGCAACAACAACGACCTCACGTCGCTGGCCAAGGCCAACTACCTGCCCTACGGCATCGACTTCGCTGGCGGGCCGACCGGCCGCTTCTCCAACGGTTTCACCATGGTCGACGAGATTGGTACGCACGCGCTCTACCGCTGCTGCACCCGGTGCAACCTGCATCCATGCATGCCGTGGAAACTATTAGAAATCTTAGCTCATGTATTTCATTTTAAACCGCCCGCGACCGTCAGTTCAGAAGAAACACTGTTGCTGCGTTGAACGAAGAAAACAGAACACCCGAAATTTGGGGGGGGAGGGAGGGTACTAGTACTGAAAACATTTCCAGCAATCCTACATAAGTTTTCCTGTATGATGTGTTTCCATGATCTATTAGTGCAGTATTGTTATTTGTTTGGTGAAGTAGAAAATCTAGCAAAACTACGTACAATTTGTATAGCTTAGTTCAGATTCCAGTACACCCTAAAAACAATTCCTCTAATGAGCACAAGCAGTGCATCCAGAACTGATGTAGTAATGCAACGAGCAGTGTTTTCGGTTCAGTTAACTACTCTGTTCCACTGAAGATAATTTTAATAAACCATACTGAAGTTAAAAGTAAAACAATTCCATCTCTGGATCGGTCTGTAGAATGAGCATGCATGCGGATGTGGGTTTAGTACTCCACTTCTGTAGCAATTTCCTGAAATACAGACATCCCAAGGTTAGCTTGTTTGGGAATGCACACTATTTTCAGGGAACTGGCTAGGTATACATAAATTCAGAAGGTCACCTTCAAGCTCTTGGCCACTATTGCAATCGATACACTAGAGAAACGTTCATTTCCTCGAAACGTTGGCATCAGCCGTGTGTTGCTCAAAGAAGCAATCCAGCAGAAATCCACACTGAAACCTACATGTGTTTAGGCCAGGTTAGTACAAGCTTGGGTTTAGCATGGAGTGAGACTGTGAGTAGCAGTAGTAGTCCGTCCGGATCACACTGGAGTGGACGCCTAGAGTCCTCACCGCAGTAAATTGGCCTGACCGGCCTGTTGCCTGTGCACATGAGAGAGAGAGAGAGAGAGAGAGAGAGTGAGCGAGCTCATCTTCTTCCCGGGGTGAAAATAATGGTGCTGGTCCCTCGCCATTGACTCCCGGCACGCGGTACACATGGCGTGTTGAATTCTTCATCGGGCCGGTGGATGCATGCGTACCGCAACCGTGTTCGCATCAATGTTTCCATGTGACTCTATGCTAGTCGACTCGACGATGGAAATGCCAATGTACCGTGGCGTACAAAATACCGTTCCTGATTCGTACTACCGTCGCTGGAAATTCACCGGCACGTACTGCCACCAGGGTTACGTTATGTACATCCTCACAAGTGTTGTCTCTCTCCAGCTCAACTCCTGGGCCTGCCGCTGCTGCCGTCGAACCCGGCGGCAGCGACGGCGGACGCGGCGCTCCGCGGCGTGAACTACGCGTCGGCGGCGGCGGGGATCCTGGACAACACGGGGCAGAACTTCGTGGGGCGCATCCCGTTCAACCAGCAGATCAAGAACTTCCAGAAGACGCTGGACATGCTGCGGCCGAAGCTGGGCGCCGGGCCGCTGGCGGCGTCGCTGGCGCGCAGCGTCTTCTACGTGGGGATGGGCAGCAACGACTACCTCAACAACTACCTCATGCCCAACTACAACACCCGCAACGAGTACAACGGCGACCAGTACTCCACGCTGCTCGTCCAGCAGTACGCCAAGCAGCTCAATGTCGGTGTTGGTTTTTTTTTTCCTTCAGTTTTTTGGCCTCTGCTGAGTTGATGGCGTTCATGCTTGATCTAAATCCTTGACTAACCATGCTTGCAGAACCTGTACAACCTGGGCGCCCGCAAGTTCGTGATCGCCGGGGTGGGGTCGATGGCGTGCATCCCGAACATGCGCGCGCGGAGCCCGCGGAACCTGTGCTCGCCGGACGTGGACGACCTCATCATCCCGTTCAACAACAAGGTGAAGGCTATGGTGAACAGCCTGAACGCCAACCGCCCGCGCGCCAAGTTCATCTACGTGGACAACTACGCCATGATCTCCGAGGTCCTGCGCAACCCGTGGTCCTACGGTGCGTATGCGTGATCCATCAGTCCATCTGCCCGCCCCCGCTGTGACATGGGTTTCCTCGATCTCTTTTGGGGATTCAGGTTTTACTGATGGATCATTATGCGTGTACGAGCGGCAGGGTTCAATGTGGTGGACCGCGGGTGCTGCGGCATCGGTCGGAACAGGGGCATGATCACCTGCCTGCCGTTCCTGCGCCCGTGCCTCAACCGGAACGGCTACATCTTCTGGGACGCGTTCCACCCGACGGAGCGCGTCAACGTGCTGCTCGCCAGGGCCGCGTACAACGGCGGCAACGACATCGTCTACCCCATGAACATCCAGCAGCTCGCGGCGTGGCAGCCGTAGGCGGCGCCGGAGCAGCGAGGTTTTGCAGCAGCAGCAGTAGTGTTCTTGGTACTAGTGTGTGTGATCTGCGTGTGGGTTTGCAGTATTGGTGGAGGGTGAGTAGCCGAGTTACTACTACCATGATGTGCGTGTCCAGTGTCCTGTTTGGAGTAGAATCTCGTATCGGTTATCTTCTGTTCGTCTGTACCTGTACCGGATCAGGGAGATCAGCTAGTGATTTGGTATTGCTGTGGTTGTCGACAGTGTCAGTTTAATGATCAACCAGTTATCGTGCTGTTTCTGATGGAACCATATCCTCTGCTGCGGAGGAAAAAATTGCTGAGAATGAACAGTTCTCTCAATTAGGAACTAATCACAGCCGTCGGATTAAAAACAGGCAGCCAGATCATCGCCACAGTAATTGGGACAACAATAATTTTATCCTTAAACTGTATCACTAGTATTTTTACTGTTTCTCACATATGAACAGTATTTCTCTGTTGTACAGCAGAGAAAATCGATCCGTTTCTGATACTTTTCTCATGTACTTTGACGGTGCTATCACATTCACTAGGACTTGTGTTTTTTCGTTACTACTATTATTTGCCGGTTGGAACTCACATTATTTTATCGGAGTTTCATGATTTCTGCAAAGAGAATAAAGAGAGTTCTAATTCGGCATCAATATGAGTATGAACGGTGCTCCACGAAAATAAAGTATGAAAAAAGAACTTATATCTATTTTACATATTTATTATATATGCACCTGATTTATGTCAAACAGGTCCCGTAGCTCAGTTGGTTAGAGCGTTGGTCTTATGAGCCGAAGGTCGCGGGTTCGAGACCCGCTGGGACCATTTTTCTTATTTTTCTGTTCTGTCGTAAGCTGTTGGAATTAAGGATCGTTCATCGATAATTACAAACCGTAGCTATGATCAAGATACATGCTCTCTCTCCATTTCAAAATATAAGTATTTTTAGATTTAGTCAAAGTCAATTTTTTATCACTTTAATCATTAATAATGTTTTATGATATAAAAATATATTTTTTAAATTTATTATGAAATAAACTTTCATAAAAAAATATTTTTTATATTAAAAATTATGTAATTTTTTTAGATATTATTAGCAAAAGTTAAAAGAATCTGATTTTATTCGAACCTAAAAATGATTATATTTTGTAACGGAGGTCATATTTCATAGACATATTATTTCACTGATAATTACCAAATATGGTGAAATGCAGGGACCTTGACTACATGCAGATTGGTTAGGTCTTCTGAATAAAACCATGTGAGCTTGTAAAGTGCTACAGAAGCATCTTGGAAACATCTATATTCGAGACTTAACATTAAGATAAATTGATTTTTTTTATTTCAAATAATTAACCATACATTCAGAAAATCTACATGAAGCGAAGAAGAGCCAGGTCCTCTTATATTAACAAATAAAGAGGAAAAAAAATAACTATAGATTCCCGTAGCTGAACATTGCTTTGTTCTACTAATTTGCAAGTATCATTTTTCCATTCAATTTCCTTCAGTAAGTTATTAAAAAAGAAAAACAAAATACTGAATGCTCAGGTGCTTTGATTGAGTGCTGTTAGCCCTCGGCACATGCTCAGCACTGTTGTCCTTTTGAGTGCCCAATTTGCTACGGGAAGATACACTGTAATGGACGATAGCTTGATATTAAAAACACCATTCTCAAATAATCCTGATTCCAGCTCCTCTCCAATCGATCTCCTAGCAGGAGTGAAAAAAGGCAATCCTGATTCCAGCTCGTTTCCAATGGATCCCTTAGCAGGAGTGAAAAAGGGGAATATCTGACAATGCCACAATTTGTTACTGTGCATTTGTTTGACTGGTGAAGTTGGATGGAAGATTGATAAATCATCAAAACAATTATCTTTCATTAAAATTGCAGTTATGCTATAGTAAGAAGTTCATTTTTTTTTTGTTCAGAAGCTGACCACTACGGCTGGAGGTATTCCTTGATCTTCCAAAGCATACATTACACCACGAATTTTAATCAATCTCTCATGTAAATAGGTAGGAAGCCATGGTAATAATAGGCCAATTTTTCCTCACCTGACGAATCCACCAGCAAATATAAGTGGAAATCCTAAAACCTCTTGAGTCATCAAACTTTTTGATTCCTCGGAGCAGTCCGATCAGACTAACCTGCAAAATCAATGCAGATAGAGATATTATGCTTAAACATTTCTAAGATACTAATTTACAATGTCACAACACAATTAGAATAAACATATAAAATTCAGCTGATAAGGATTCAAAACAACTTATGCATCATGCCATTACCTGAAAAATGTCTAACTTGACACCGAAGTTATTATACTTGATCTTTACTGTATAATCAATCTTCCATAACTTCCTTATGCTCTACATATCAAGGATAAAAGCTTCTAATTTCAAGTTCACAGGAAACCATGTCCAAAATTGTCTTTCAGATCAATGCTAGTAATCTGTAAAAGTATTGTTAGATAAGGCAACAAACCTGTATTATTAACACCAGCTTTCTTACCTTCGTAACAGAGAGCAGCACGATGAATGGCAGAGACCACACAAGTCTTTCCGTGTTCGGATGGCCCTAGCTTGGCTCCAACTGAAAAAAAGAAAGAGAGAACAATACATATGAGAGAATACAGAGGATTCAGGGATTTACCTGACATTAGGTCACGCGAATCGCTTGTTGCTGAAGACTCTTCCAGTTGCTCCTTTCCATACATGATGTGAAAAGAAATCAGTTCTCAAAAGGGAGATCCACTGCTACTGATCCACGCATCCATCAATCCAAAGTTAAATTAAAAAGAAGGCAGGGAATAAGCACAGTTGTGTGCGTGTAATTAACGGTTAGGTGACGGGATTTTCCGATGCCGGTAGCAAAACAGGGGCGCAGGATTGGATGTGAATGTAGCGAGCCAGGAGACATGGCTGCCCAGTAAAGATGGCCCTGGCCTAGGCCCTAGCAGCGCTGCTCGATCGATCACATTTGCTCCTCCGATTTCTTCCTTGTCGCTGCTTCTCCATCCACATAACCCAGCGTGCAAGTCGAGCAAGCCGTACTGCCCGTGGGTTTCGAACCATGGAGTTCCGGTGGGAGCGGGCGCGTGATGCGCACTCGAGGCGGCGGGGGTGGGAGAGACAGAGTGGAGGAAACTTGCCTGGAGAGGTTGGTCGTCATAGAGCGGGGTCAAGAGTTAGGGTTGGCGCGGCCTCGGCGGTCGTGCAGGAGCTCGATCTTGTGCTTATGGCGGCTTGGCGCATCTCCTCCCGCAAGGCACCAGCGGGGAGCACGCAGACGGACTGCTGCAGCCAACGCGTGGAGACCCCGACCGCCCTTGAGCGCTTTGAGTACCTCGACGGCGACTTCCACCTCGGCCTTGGACGCGGCACCGCGGGCCATGAGCGCGCGCACGACGGCCTGTGTCTGCCGCTCGGCGAGCACTCGCCTCAGCGCGTTTTCGAACGCCGCGGCCATGGACGTCGTGACGGCAGTGGTAATGTGGCGGCGGCAAAGCGAGAGGATGAACTGTTGGCGGAGTTGCATAGCGGAATCGCGTAAAGACCGTTGGCTTTTGATCCAATGGATCACGTTTTTTTTTTTTGACGCCGTGGCGCAACAGGATTGAGAGAAAGCGTGAGTTTGTACTTAGTCTGCCTGATGCTGTTAATTATTTCTTCTAAAAGAAAAGGTGTACTTTCTGTGTTTTTTAATTGATGTCATCGTTGACTTTTAAATTTAATTTTGACTATTCGTCTTATTTAGAATTTTTTGATAAATTTCATATATTTTAATATGATTTGATTTATCAATAGAGTTATTTGAATCATAACTTAAAATTTTACACATTCGAGTAATTTTATTTGAATAAAACGAATAGTCAAATTTAATTAAAAAAGTCAACGATGACATTTTTTAAGAGCGGAGGTAGTAAGTTTGAGTCCGACTGAGTCGACAAGCCACGCTTAGTTGATGTCAAGTTGTTACATCTTCTCACAATGTTTAGTATCTGCTCTTCGCTGTATGTTACTCCCAACAAAGAATAAAGAGAGGTATTGTCGACTTTAGTTACTGTACCTTCTTTACTACCTCTTCCCACAATGGTGAATCTGTCATAAGCTCTACTACTACCGATTTTGTTACTCATTGTGGTTGCCATAATTGCTTCATTTTTACGACTTTTTTTAATTGCTTCGTATTGCACACAAGATAGATTATGAAGCAGGAAGTCGATGTCGTACTACCACTAAAAATGCAATTCCATATGGATAATAATAAATGTTTCAATAAATCTGGTAAAAGGCATGATCATGCTCACTGCAGCTACTTTCAACGGTAGCTGCGTCTGCGTCCTGTGGCACATGAACGCTGATGCTGTTAATCGTTAAGAGTGTGATTAGTTGTCTTCACCGTGTTTGGCTCGGTTCTTCGGAGCCAGGCCTCTGCGGACATGCAGCGTGCGACTCAGACTTTGAGAGAAATGAGATTCGTTCTCGTTGGCCGCTGCTCCTCCGTCTTAAATTATAACTTATTTAACATTTAATAATTTTTTTTAAATTATAAAATTCTTATTTTTTATAATTGTTTTTTTCTCAATACTTCTTTATCTTTTTTTTAACATATACTATATTTTTCACTTTACTTAATTCTCGTGTCCAACTTTAAAATAACTTATAAATCAAGATCCAAGGAGTAAGCTAAGCTAAGAATCACTCGTTGCTACTGCTTTGCCAGTTCCAACTCTCACTCCATACAACCAATCAACCTAAAAGAGCATTCGATAGATTAGTTTGGATGGAAAATAACCAACTAATCGCATCTACTTGCATCCCACCATGCATCCCACAAGCGTGATCCCTCAAATACAAGCTGCTCCTTTCATTCTAATAAAAACTTATTTTTAAATATTATTAATTACAACTTTGACTAATAATTTTTATAAATTCATTTAAATTTAAAATGCTAATATTTATACTTTAAATTCATAAAATATATTTTAATAATATATACTCCTTCTGTTTTTAAATTGTTGTCGTCGTTGACATTTACCATTAACTTAGACCATTCCTCTTATTAAAAAAATTTGCTTGAATGTGTAAAATTTTAATTTGTAATTCAAATAACTCTTATGATAAATTAAATTATATTAAAATATATGAAATTTATAAAAAAATTTGAATAAAACGAGTGATCGAAGTTGAATTTAAAAGTCAACGGCGACATCAATTAAAAAACGGAGAGAGTATAATTTAAACTATTAAAATTAATTAAATTTATCAAAAATATTTGTGAAAGTAGTAGTTAATAAAATATAAAAATAATTTTTTATTAGAATGGAGGTAGTACCAATCTACCAAAACAAACTCAGCCGATGTCGCCATCTTTTCCGAGGCGACGAAAGCCGCTTTCGACGCTATCAGATTTCCGCTTTCCCTCCACTCCACTCGATAGCCTGGTTCAACGGCGCTTCTCCCTCCGTCCCCCGTGACCCGTCCCGTCGGGTCCCAGGCAGAGGAGGAGGCGCTGCACGCGGGGGAGACCTGCGACATGTGGACCCTCAT